>VYZT01050978.1:0-45761 GCA_013400735.1 Pomatostomus ruficeps | reverse complement strand
AGCCCGCGTCCCCTGACAATAAATCTGCCTGCTGCTGCTAGAAGGTCCGTTCTCTCTTCTTTGTTCCCACCTCACTTAATCACCATCAACCACTCTGCTCACCACTGTGGAGTTGATAACTAGGTAAATAGATAGACAGAGAAAACTGCACTTCTGCGGCCGTCTATCTGACCGAGCACTGGACAATCGCCCTGCAAACTCCCAGGTAGTCCTGCAATCCAAAGCATTAAAATCCCACATATCATTTAGTATTTACCTATTCTAGCATCCAAATAGTAGTTTTGTATGAATATTTAAGGAGCCACAAATAGGTTTGGTGTTTATTTGGGTTGCTTTTTTCAAGCAGCTGAAAACGCATTCTCATGGCAATAAAAACAATGTGGCAACCATTCCTTCTCTCCTAAAGAACTGTTATGAGATTTTATCTATGTATTTATTTGACAAGATAACATTTTTTTCCCCAGACATTGTAGTGGATTTTTCTATTAAGTCATTGACTAGACGTATTTGATATTGTAGCACTTGATATACTGTTAACATATCTGGAAAAAAGGATTATAATTAAGATAGAAATTGTAAAATTGGCAAAGATGCATTTTCAGGGATAGCAGCATACAAAGGTTTCAGACAGTAGTATCAAGGTGGTTCCTAGTCAAGTTCTGCAGAATACACTCTAGGAACTCATCTGGTTTATGGCTTTAAAAAAAAGGCACAGGTTTAGGTCCATAATGATAAATGATGGACATGGAAGGTAGGACAGAGAAGAACAGAAAAGAATACCAAAAGATGTGGATGAACAGAAATAGGAGCAGATTGAAATGCAAGGTCATGTACATGGAGTTAATAATAAAAAGTTCTCTGGTATGCTGGAGGCTTATGAGATGGAAATATTTTGTAGAAATGGGATGTGACAGTCAGTTTCTCAATGAATGCACTGACAGTGGGATGCAGCATAAAAATCTCAAACAGAAACTGAAAATATATTGCAAATGGTGAATCTGTCAGACAGGCAAGCACTGCTATCATTGCACGAGGCCTGGTTAAACCTCGCATGCAACACAGCATTGAGATTTGTTGTCAGGAAGGTAGCCTTGAAGGAGAAAACGTAAAGAGAAGTTAGGAAGAAAACAGAAGAGAAAGACCAATTTTAAGGATGACCCTGAAACTGTTTTTCTAGTAGGAAAATACATAGAAAAAAGAAGAAGATAGGGAGCTGATTGAGCTCCATAAATACGTCAGTGAATAAAGAAGAAAGAGCTCATTAAATCATAATACTGAAACAGAGAACATTCTAGGTGGACATAAACCTGCTCAAGTGGAAATTTAAAAAGCTTCTAGCCATTACTCCAAACAAATTTCACAGCGGGTTTTTTTCAGTTATATTACATAGGAAGAAAGTTTTTGATAGAGGTATTTATAGCCACTTATGAATGGGATTATTTGGCGTATGCTTGAGCGAGGGGGGAAATGGGATACATGACACGTCCCTTCCACTCTCTCCAGCAAGATTTCAGGTGCATCAGTAACTCTAAAAGTGTAATATATGGTTCTGTAATGCCTAAATGTATAGAGACTGAACCCATATATTTATTGATGTGTGTCTCTTATGAAAAAATTGAATAAAAGGAAAGATCAGATTACCAAAGATGGATTTGAAAGATTAAAATTAATCTGTACCTCAGTTTATAAATAGGGAATCTAGAAGGACTTTGTCCTTTTTATAGGATGTCACCTGCAATACAGTTGCCACTTATCTCTCTCTAGTTTTGCCAGCTACATGTATCATGAAATGTAAATTTACTAAGCATGTGATTATAAGTGTTTGAATTTTTTCCCAAAAAAACCTACTAAATATGTTAGGAAATGTAAACAGCCACACTCACAGGCAGCACTTGAAATACATTATTCAACACATACTTGTATATATTTACTGTTTTCTTTTTCCAAAAACCTAGAGTCTGAGTTAAAGAAATTCAGCTGTTTTCATTGTCCAAAGCTTGTTGTGGATGAACAGTTCAAGGAGGAAAACACATCAGCAAGGAGAGAGTGCCGATATGTGCATGATGGGTTTTCTGAATTCTGTGGAGAAGAGCAGAGGCCTCATCTCTGCAGCACCTCTCCACTGTGAATGAGATGTGTTGATTCAAGTAGGCACCTGGATCAGTCAAAGTTCGGAGTAGCAGTCTGTAGTGTAGCTTCAAAAGGACTGGTAACTTAGAAAACTGCTGATGATTACAGACATGGTGAAAAAAACAGGGCTTTCAACTTTATTCTCCACAACCCTGACCTTAACTAACCTGGTTTTGGATTACAGATTAATCAGATGGTTGTTTATCTAGCAAAGCAATTCCTTGCCAAAAAGATCTTAACAAAAAGATATCAATTCAGAGGAAATTATCTCTGGGTGATTTTTACAAAATCTTGCACAAATAGAAGTCCCCACATGTGGATTTTAGCAAAGAAATTGACCTCCCCTTCCTATTGTATATCAATTAATCCTTGTTAAGGTAAAAGGATCTGGTTTCCAGATTCCTTCAAATATGGGTATGAAAATAACTGTAACATTTTACATCCCATTGAAATTCCCTGAAGACATACTTTAGCAAGAGAAGTTTCTTAATGTGGACAATAAAGGAAGAAATTGTTATATTTTACTTTTTCTTCAGTGCTTGCTCCCAACTAGAAAACAGAAAAGGTTATCCTGGTATTGCTGTTGTTAGAAAATGTTGGGAGAGAAGGAAAGGTTTCCAGCCCCCATCAATTCCAAGCAATTTCCCTCTCCTCTAGTTCTGCTTGGATCCTTTCTCCTCCTATAAGTGCAATATCCTAAGTGTTCAAAAAAATGAGGTGACAGCAACAAAAGTGAAGTAGGCTGTCAATTTCAAAGCTGAAATTTTACAGGCACTTCTAGACAGTATACAAGTTTCCAGTTTGGCTCAAAAATAAATGTTCAGCAAACTTTTCAGATTATTCTGGGATTTAGAGTCACACTATGCTTGATGAACCTACATTCAGTTATGACCTCAGTCTATAGCATGAATGGGTTCCAGTGTAGCTTGCACACAGATTGTGAAAATATCTTTTGTTTCTGCAGGACCTCTCATCATCACCTCTGGGAATAAAGTGGGATGAGTTTTATAACAATGCTGTCATCTTCGTTCTCTCTGCCTTTTGTTACTATTGCTATTTTTAGAGCATATACAGTGAAAGAAGTCTCAGTATGCATTTCAATTAAAGTTTCGTGCTTAAACCAATTGAATGGTGACATGAAATGCAGGATATTATCCCCTTGCATTGCTAGAAAATTCTAGCCATAAGCTAGAAAATTCACCAAAAATTAGTTGGTCACCTACTTCTCAAAAGTTATGAATATTTTGGTTTTGAATGGCCTGCTTAAAAGCCTGGGTCTCATTTGTAGAAGTGCTCGCCTCTCAGCTGAAATGAGCACACAATAACCTTTCAAAGAGTAAAATGAAAATTTCTAGATAATTTACATTTACACTCAAAAGTGGTGGATACTCATGCTTTAATTGGTTATGTCTGCATTCTCATCTCTGCAAGGGAAATGGTGGAAGCACTGTGGAAGTAAATTAATAATTTGTGAGGTATGCAGATGTCATATTGACTGGTTTCAGAGAAAATCCTCTGAAAAGACAATTAATTTTTTTTCTCAGTAGACTTTAAATAAATTGGTAAAAAGTGTCTGATCTGCCCAAAAGCCAATGAAAATAAAATAAAGCATTATACACCTGCTTAGTCATTAAGCAGGACTCATCTTCTGCAGTGATATCCAGCACTGATGAAGGAAAAAACAGTACATGGTTTTGCAATTTTAAACTGTTAAAAGGTACATCCACAAATAGGAAAGAAGTTAGAGTTAGTAAAGGCAACATTAGTTCTAATGTTGCCTAATACAAGATAGCAGCACTTTACTGCAATAAGAATTAAAGGGTTTCCTTCTTCCTTTTCATTTTCCTTCTTCTCCTTCTCTTCCTTTCCATTTTCTGTGTCTTTTCTATTCTTCAAAGAAGAATGAACACAAGTGTCTCAAAAAGTGGCCTGATACCAACAAGATTCATCACTGAGATTGGGAAGTTAGACCTCCAGGGTGTGTTTCTGCCTGCAGAGCTGCTGTCAGGCTTGACAATGGCAACAGATGGTCACCCCCTCTGTGGAGCAGCACCAGAGGAGAGTGAGGAGCACACTTTGCCAACAGGTTTCACATATATTTATTGATAACAGCGAAATGCTGAGGTTTGGGGTGGTTGGTTCATTTCCAAGGTCTGCATGGCAGTATGCTCCAGTACTACAGAATTTTCTGTCTCTTCTTCTGCTTTTAAGTCTTATTCCAGTTCTCTCTTCTCTCTCTCTCTCTCCCCCACTTCTGTGACTTCATTCACATCTTCACATCTTCACTGGCTTGTTTCCACCTGACTTTTCACTTAGCCAGCTACGGTCTTCAGTATTTTGATTTCTTCTTTTTCCTTATCAGCATATCCAAATTTATAAGCTTCTCACATAATTTTCCCATCTGACTGCCACACAGGCAGATCCGTTGTCTCTTCCCATGCTCCTTTTCTGCACCTAGCAGTTAGTCATCTGAATTCAGTCTCTTCCTTACCACTTCCTCCCAGGTCTCAGAACTTTCTCCCATGCCTTTTACCATTGAAATCCCTGTCACTTCATCCTTGCCAGCTTCCCAGTCCCAAGAAATCCAGGGAAGACTTCTTGCATTCCAGCACTCAGTTGAAACAGCCTACTTCTCAGTGCAGCTTGGGCTCTAAACAAAATGAAGAGCAGAGGAAAAACAGACCCTCTTGCTTATGAGCAACAGCATTGGGAGAGACAATTCCAGGCCACTTCTGAATGAACCTGGGTGGAGAACAGCTAAACATATGCATTTAATTGCATAGTCTAACAAACTCCTATTTAACATGTGTCAGCTGAGCTTCCAAATGTTCATGAACTGGAAAAATGTAAAGGTATTTTCATGGAGTTACCAAGTAATCCTCAACTAAAGCCTGCCAACTTGTCTCTTCCGTGTTACCTGAAGGTGCTAGAGTTCTTAAAAAAATAAGCCTTACAATGAATATATTAACAAGAAATAAAACAAAATTATCCCTCAATCTCATTCTCGGGTATAGTTGAGCCATTTTGGTTGGGTATGCTAAAAACATGCAGCCTGAGACAGAACTTAAGCACACATAATTTCAGGTTGAATCACTGAAGTTTAGCAAACTTACAGTAAGCTGCAAGCAGTGTAAGTGTCAGGAAGAAACATGGAATGGGCAGTAAAATAGTTGAGAATTATTCCTCTTATGTGCTAACCTTATCTGTTTTGTCAATACTTATCTGAATAGAAAACAAGAGCCAGTAGGCCTTGCATGTTAGTTTGGAAGTGAACTAAAAAAGTAGAAAAAATGAACCAAAAAAGTAGAAAAACCATCATAAACCTGTGAAAATGATGACTAGTGTTGGTGTCCAATGACCAAATAACTCTGCACATATCCATAGGTCTTCCATTAAAATGAATGTTATATCTTTGCATATAATCTTTTGTTCTTCCTAAAGGGAATCATGCATGGACATTTGAAGGCAGAATTTGATTCTAAGCCTAATATCTTTGATTTTTTTTTTCCCAAAATGAAAGTCTCTCCTTAACATGCTGGTCACATTCCCCTACGATTTTAAATGAGCTGCCTCTCAACCTATTATTGTTTAGTGTGTTTTCCTATATATTCAAAAAGATTTCTTAAAACTCTCAGGTACTGAAGATAAGCCTGCAAACCAGAGCTTCAACAAGATAAAGAAGGAGATTGTGTAAATTCAGAAACATATCAAGGTTAGATTACTTTTGTTGCTTTGTATATCTAAGATTTGAATTGATTTTTCTGGTATGAAAACAAAAGGGGGAAGGGACTTCTGACGTAATGCTTTGCAGAAACCAAAAAAGTCAATAATATGCAGACAGCTCAAACATATAGTATTTACTGATTCAGTGAAGCATGTTTATAATGGGTTATGAAGGCAAATTCCAAGCTAACAGATGTACATTGGCTATAATTTTTAAGAAATCTATTATTTTAATGCACAAGTTTACATAATCCTATAAGGTTCTTAAACACCTTAAGTTTTTACAAAGTTCTTGAAAAGCATGATTTTCTTTTTCAAAAAGTAAGTCAACCTGCCATAAGTTAAAAAAGAGTTGGCATATGAGACATTTCACATGGAACAGAATGCAAGTTTGAAAATTTGGGAGACAATTACATAAAACATACATTTATGACAGATCATATGTTTAAAAAGTAAAGAAACATTCTAGTCCAATTTCCAGAACTATTAGTGAAACTTGAATTTTAAACTAAAAATCTTGTTTCCATAGTGTTATATACAGAAGAGTAGATGTCCTGTACCAACATGTGGTGTTTTCTCTATTATTTTGACTTTCTTAGAAAATCCGTTTGAGTGTCAAAACCTCACTTGGTTTCAAGTTATTAGTGAGATTTCAAACCACTGCAGCCATACAGCAAGTATAATAAAGGCTGAGCATTTCAATCTTGACATTTTTATCTAATTTTGCAGAGAACAACAAGTTTTGCTTGTTATTTATCATCAACATCTGTTCGTAATAAATGGTATGTACTTCTTCAAGGTACAGTACTGAAAATTAATGCAATAAAGCTGTTGGATAATAGGCTTTGTAGTGGAAAAAGATACAAAAGAAGCAAAAAGAACTTTATTAAAGAACAGAGGTCTTGATTATCTATTTCCTTAAAATTATGGCTACCAACTATGTTTTACTTTTATACCACATGAAAGATGGGAATTTTGGGTAGATAGAAACTTCACAGTTTTTCATCAGCTAATGTCAATGTGATCGTCCTACACAACATACACCAAGATGGATCAGTGTGTGTGATACTTTATACCTCTCCCCTGCTACAGTAGACATCTCTTAAGTAAGGAGAATTTGGATTTGTAAAGAATTTGGTTTTAGTAAAGAAAACAGAGAGAAAAAGCAACCAGCTAAAATATACCTGCTTTCAATCATTTAACATATTATCTAGAGTAGCAATAATCACTCATTCATTTTTGGGCTATTAATGACTACTCTTGCTGCAACAGGTGAAAATATAGCCTAAATTTAACACTAGAGTGTAGATTTACATCTCTTTCCCACCCCTAACATCTGCTCTTGATGCCAGGCAGTCTCACACACTCAAAACTTTCTGCTAAAGTAGTGGTCACTTCTTAATTTCATTACTGATCTTAATGAAAATGGGATCAAGACTACATTTTCTTGGATTAAATCCCCAATAAAGAGCCTTGGGCCTTTCTCTCTTTGGGCTAGGACAGCATGGTGCCAGCTGACCATGTATGAGGAGCTTGTTAAGGTATCAAAAAACACACCACTAAACCTTTCCTCAAGAGGGTGAGTCCTATGAACTTAGATCTTTCAGCATTTCCCAGAGTCTCATGTTTGGTGTTTTTGAGAGGAGTTTTCCCAAACCATAGAGGATTTAGAAACAATGTCTGGCAGTCTTGAGTGGATGTAGGTGTTATCTTACACTCTTCATTCTCTATTGAGCAGTAGGGTGTGTTTTACAGCACAGCCTGACCATGGCCAAAGGAATAAAGGTCTTTCCTGCTACCTCCTCCACAGGAGATTGCATTTGTTTACAGGCCCAGTTACCTCTGTAACATACAAGCTTCTTGAATTCACTGTTGTCACCCAGCTAGCCCTACTGTCCATCCCCATCGCATTTCCCATTGTTTTCCCCCAGATCCTTATGGAATCAGTCATCCCTTTTGCACATACTTTCTATCCTCCACTCCCAGAGAGAGAGCTTGATTTAGCAGTGACAGATTCAACTACTCCAAATACAGACTTTCCAAAACAAATATTTTGACTATTAGGACCACAGTCTAATGTCTTACACAAAAAAAGAGAAACATAGAAAACATTCTTTTTTCTACAGATATATTCCTATTATCTAAGTTGTTTGTGTAAAGAATAAGGTGTAAGGTATAACTTTCATATTCTTTCTGTACCAGTGATTCTATGACTTCTCCTCCAAGTGTTAGCATGTTTTTATAGCACTCGGCAGGAGGTTCAGAGCTGTGTTTTTAGCTTTACCTCTTTTTTATTCTAATTTTTGAATTATTTTTAAATATGCAATTTATATAATAGTTATATATAGAGCATGTATACATGCACAAACATTTATGTAGGAATATATAGCTTCCCACAGAATGTTTTTTGATTAAAGGGCATATATGTGTATTTATATTTACATACATGAAAGGGGGTAAAAGGCCCTATATATCCTATTTGCATACTCTTATTTTGATTATGTAGGGTTTTGCTTGGTTTCTCTCTGTAAAAAGAACTGGAACTAAAACTTTAAATGCTAGACAGTCTAAGTAGCATTTAATCCAGTGGTGAAGGCAAAATCATCCAAAATCTTTCTTACTAAATAAGAATTTTTAATATTCCTCTGTTCACCTTTCTACATATTGCCTTAAACATAGTACAGTGTTTTTGCCCATAAAATGAACACAAAGTAGCTAAAAATTCTCAGTACTATTTCATTCTTATAATTTTTATTGTTGATACCCTCTTTTTAATTGCAACATAAGAGAGCAGAGTTTACTACGAAAAGAAAATGGCTTGTCTTTAAAATGTAAGAATATAATCGTGTGCTATTGTTGCCTGCCAACAATGAGCTAAAGAGGTTAATGGATCATAGGTCTGGCAAGAACTCACACTGCCTCCGGCTCGATATATTTAACTGCATAATCTGGGTTAAGATTTGGTGCTGGTTTTTTAATCAGGGCATGAACCGTTGATAAATAAAAGGTAGATTTTATCCAGTCTTCTTTTTCTTTTTTCTTTATTTTTATTTTTTTCCCCCGAAAACACAGCCACTTATCACGGACCTCGAGCTTGGAGGAGCGAGGGAAGCAGGCGGGGGCCTCCCGCGCTCCCCGCCGTCCAGTGTCCCGGGATAGGGCACTGCTCCCGTCAGCTGCCACCGGGCACTCCCTGGCATCCCTCTGGCCGGGCATCAGCGCCTGTTCCCCGAGTTGCCAAACCCGAGGGCCCAAAACGCCAGATGAGCACCCTCATGGATCCTCTACACACAACCCTCTCCCCAGGAAACTCCAAGTGGGACTCCGAAACCACCACCTGGAGCCACCTCTCCATCAAAGGAGTGGGGTGTCCGGGGTGTGATTGGTTGGGTTTTGGTTTTTTTAAAGAAAGAGAGATCACAGAAAAAGTGATAGCTCCCCCTCTCGCATCTTGCATGTTCCTTGGGCACACTGTTGGAGGAGCCAGGCAGCAGCGGCAGCGTTATAATGCAAATCACTAAGCGAACAACTTTCAATGCTGTTGTGGCTATTTCTGATTTCTCTCCAGAGAACGGGCTTTTTTTGGTGTGCGTGTTGCTTCCCCCTCCCCCCCCCCCCCCCCTTTCCCTTTGATTCTTATAATCATGCGCTCCCTCTCTTCTCCGCTTGCTCTCTCCTTCTTCCGCAAAACATCCAGCAGTAATGATGCACCGTCCTCGATCCTCTCCAACGGGTCACTCCGCTCAGGCAGGACGTGAGCAGCCGAGCGGGGGAGCGGCGTTTGCAGGGATGCGCTGGGGCACCGCACCGCTGCTCGGCAGAGGCGGGCCTTCCCCGCTGCTGCTTCATTCCTCCACCGTGGCTTCTGGGCCTCGCCGGCAGCTCTTGGGGGCAGCCGACTTCTCCTCTGCGCCCCTCGCTTCTCCCTCTCCAGCCGCGTCCCGGCGGCGGCAGCCCCCCAGCGCCACCCCAGTGCCTGGGGGAGCCCAGCCGCTTGCCGCGGAGGAGCCAGCGCCGGCGGATGGCCCTGCCCAACTCTTCCCTCGGCCGCAGGGCGAGCCGACAGCACCTGCCTGCGTAGCTCGTCTTAGCGGACTGGGAGAGTGAGAGGGAGGGAAAGAGAGAAAAAGGGAGGGAAGGAGGGAGGGAGGGAAAGAGGGAGGCTCCTCCGTGCGCGGGGAGCGGCTTCGGCTCCCAGTTGGGCGCTCCCGGCAGCGGTAGCTTCTGCCGTGCTGCACCGCGGACGGTGACGGTTCCCGGCGCGGCGGGAGCGCGTCGCTGCCGCGGGACCGCACCTTTAGGGCGGGGGGCTCAAACCTCGGCCGGGAAGTAGAGATAGAGTTTTGCGGTTTTTTCTTCTCTTTCCTAGTGACTGGGCTTTTTTTATTACCATTATTTTTAATCCCTCCCCCCGCTCCCCCCATTCCCGCGGCGGTGCGTGTGGCAGCGGGGAGGATGCGCGCCTCCCCCAAGCCGTTCCCCAGCAGCTCCCGCCGCGGCTGCGGGGCGCTGGGGGCAGCGGGGCCGGGGGCGCGCTGGGCCGCACCTGGTGGCACCGCCATGCGCGGGCTGTGCCCCCTGATCTCCCCCGCCGCTTCCCGCCGCCCTTCCGTGCCTGAGTCTCCCTTCGCTCGTGTCCAGCATCGCGCACACACGCACACGCCGTCACGTACGGAGGCACTCACTCACTGACTCTGCCGAGCTGCCCAGGCTGCCAAACGGCACAGCGCAGCGTCGCGCAGCCCGCCTGGAGCCCCCTCCCTCCCTTCCTCCCTCCCTTCCTCCCTCTCTCCTCCTCCCTCGCTCCCGCCCGCCCGCTCGCCGCTCTGAAGGATGCCCGGTAAGTAGCGACGAGGACCGGCACCTCTGCCGGTGCGTGATGTGAGGGCTTAGGGACTGCTTGTACCGCTGCCGCCCGCCGGGGGAGGCGCAGGGCGGGGGGAGAGGGGAGGGGAGGTGACAGCGATCCGAGGCAGGAGACGGCAGGGCTCGCTGGGTGCTCCTCAGAAGGACTTTTAGCTGCGCTGCCGGGGCTTGGATGTGGGCGCCGAGGGACGGGGTCTGTGCACCGCAGCGGGCACCGGCCGGGGCGGGGGCGCTTCGCCTGCGCTGCGGGCTGCTGCCTGCAGCACCGCGGTGAGTACGGGGCTCCGCGCCTCGGCGGGGTCCCCCGGGGGCGGGTAATGTGTGGAGGGTGCCCTGCCGCGCTTGGGGCTCCCTCCTTGGCGGCTCTGCTCCGCGCCGTGCTGGGACCGGGGCACGGAGGGCACGGTGCCCCCGGTACGCCCCGGGGACTGTCCGCTGCTACTCCGCGGTTTTGTGCACGTCTCTAGCGGCTGCCAGCGCGGTCCGGTGTTTCGGGTGCCGCGGTGCCACCGGTCGGACACGGGGACGGAGCTCCGCCGGGCGTCTCACCTGCGGAGAGGAGCAGCCAGGTGCTGCGCACCGGGGCGTGGGGAGCAGAGCGGAGCCCCGGCCGGTGCCCCGGCACCGCGGCGAGAGGGTGCCCGGGGCTCCCCTGCCCGCTCCCCGTCCTGCATGCACTGTCCTCCTGCGCTGCAGAGGGCTCCGGTGGGAAAACGCTTGTCCCTTAGGGAAGCGTAATGTTTGCAAAATGTTTGCTATCAATTAGCGGGTGGCTCCGCTCAGCTCGGGTTTGCGCACGGCTAACTCCGCTCAGGCAGGGGCTCAGCTCCGGCTACCGAATGCCAGGGACATCGGGCAAGGGGCTTTTTGTGTTCCTAGACTGCCTAGTGCGATTTTTGGGAAACACATAGAAAAGCTCACAATTGCTGGCGATTTTTAAGTGGACTTTGGTAAATCATTGAAGTGCTTTTTCTTACTTTTACCGTGTGTACTTTGACAATGATCTCTTCTCACTGTGTTTTGCATCCTGGATATAACTCTGCCATTGAAGTCAATGGCAAAACTCCCAATTTACTTCAGAGGAAGGCAGTTATGGTCGATACGGAATGAAAGGGACTGGACAGGAGGTGGAAAGATGGCAAAGTGAAAGAGATGTATAAAAGAAACTTCATTTTAGAAGCTAGCTTTTTAACCAAAGAGTTTTTAGCAGCACTGTGTCAGAAATGTCTTCTAGATTTTCATTGCCACTTTGCACTGGAGAAATACTGGGATGATTTCTTGATGTGATTTCTTGATATCAAGTGGGCTGAATCCCACTGTTTTACCCACAGACATTATAACATATTACTTAGTAACTTACACTTTCCAGTGCTGTATATCTTTTTTCTCACTAAAAAGTTGGAAGCAGAGGGAGACCACTGAGACAATTAGATGGGCTCTCATTGACTTCAGTGGCTTGTGGATCTGGCCCAGAAAGGCTCAATAGAGAAGTAACAAGAGAACTGTAGTACAGTTTGTAAGGAAAGGTGTTGCATAAGCATTTAACTCATGAACACCCTCCTTCCAGAGAGGAGAAAAATCTAAATGTACATTAATTTTTTATCTCATTTTATCCAACTCTTTCACAACACAGATACAAATAAGAAAGAATGCTTCTGATTAATAATTAAAATGCCTATATTCATATGGATTACAAAGAAGATTTTATGCAAAAAAAATTCCATTAGCAAATGAAGTTCTAGTCCACAGAACGTCCTCTGTTCAGTGCAGTATTTAGATTGGGAGCAGTTAAATATATAATGAAGCACCAAATACAAATGCTGATATTCAAATGGCAAAAGCTAGACTTATTCCTGTAACCTGACTAACCACTCTCAACTGCTTGGAATGCCTTAAAAAGGAAGTGTGATTTTTATTTTTGTTTTCAAATCTGAGTGTTGAAAGAACCCCTAAGCCCCCCACATGCTGAATTTGGTCAAAAACTTATCAAGTATCATAAATATGCGCATACTCCATGAACAATGGAACTATTACATTGATAAGTGTGTTGAGGTGGCACTGGCTGGATGCCAGGAACTCACCAAAGCCCTGTTATCACTCTCCTCCTCAGCTGAACAGGGAAAAGAAAATGTAACAAAAAGCTCATGGGTTGAGGCAAGGACAGGGGAATCACTCAGCAATTACTGTCACGTGCAAAACGGACTCATCTTGGGGAAGTTTGTACAATTTATTACCAGGGTAGGAAAACAACAAATAAAAGCTAATCTTAAACAACTACCCTTCCCCTTCCTCTCTCATTCTCTTCCCTCCCCCCTCCATTATTCTTCCCTGGCTTGCCTTCACACCCTAATTATCTATCTCCTCCCTGCCAGTAGTTCAGGGGGATGGGGAATGAGGGTTGTGGTCAGTTCATCACATGTTGTCTCTGCCACTCCTTCTTCCTCAGGAGGAGGACTCCTCACACTCTTCCCTGCTTTGGTGTGGTTCATCCCATGGGAGACAGCCTGCCATGAATTTTTGTAACAAGTCCATGGGCTGCAGCTCTTCATGAGCTGCTCCTGAATGGGTCTCTTCCACGAGGTGCACTCCTTCAGGTGCAGGCTGTTCCAGTGTGGATCCCCCACAGGGGGACACTACTTCAATGTGGGTGGGCTCTGCTTTCCTCAGGGCCACAGGTCCTGTCAGAAGCCCGCACCAGCATGATCTTCCCAAGGGGACACAGCCTCCTTTGAGCACCCACCTGCTCTGGCACAGGCTCCTCCATGGGCTACAGGTGGATCTCTGCTCCGCCATGGGTCTCTGTGGGCTGTAGGGGGACATCCTGCCCCACCATGGGCTGCACCAGGGGCTGCAGGGGACTCTGCTCTGGCACCTGAAACGCCTCCTCCCGCTCATTCTTCACTGACCTTGGTATCTGCAGAACTATTGCTCTCAGAAATTCTCACTCCTCTCCGTGACTGCAGTTTCTGTTGTTCAGGGTCTTTTTCTCCCTTCTTAAATCTGTTATCCCAGAGGTGCTGCCACCATTGCTGATGGTGCTCAGCCTTGGTCAGTGGCAGGTCCATCTTGGAACTGGCTGGCATCAGCTCTGTTGGACACAGGGGAAGCTTCTGAAAACTCCTCACAGAAGGCACCCCTGTAGCCCCCACCACTAAAAAAACCCAATACAAGAAGAAAAACACCTTTCTTAGTTATGGTCTAATAATGATACTTCCCTTTTAAGTACAAGTTTGTGTCAATAGGCAAATATAAAAACAAAGTTTGAACTGCTGCATCTCTTGTTCAGCTTTATTTGTAGGCATCTGGTGGAATTGTCATTGAAGTGAACTGAGTGTGTCACTAATACTTAACTGTGAACAGATTAAGATGTTCATGTTACTTTGGGAAAAAAACCAAACCTGCAAAATGGACAAATGCTTCACTGATTATCTCTTCTCTCCTTGCATATCCATGGGCAAGACAGACACCTGATTCTTAAAATGTCATATTGCAGGTTTCTTTCTAATTTTCCTGTGGATTCAAATGTTTCTTTTATCATGTGCCACATATGGAACTGAAAGGTACATATTTAATGGGACATTTCATGGAGTAAAATTTTGTTTGAGCTGCTTTGTTGCTTCCTTTATTCTCCACCCTATCTGCTGTTTGCTAATACATTGTAATGCCACAACATATTTTTTTTGATAATACTTCCATTTCTAGTCAAATGTGAAAAATATGGTAATTACTTCAATATTAAGAGGTTTGGATTTTTTTATTGAGGGGTATGGAGGGGTGTGATTATGGTGCTTTTTTTAAGATCCAAAACAATGATGAAAAGAGACAGTTGTTCTAAAAATGAAGATATATATTTGAATAAATCATTTGGTTTGTCTGAGAACCATTGCTTGAAATTCTGTGCGGTTTTTTTCATTTTGGTGTTTTAGTACTTCTTCTTCAAGGGTGTATATGGAGTTTCAGACAGATCTAGTGTACAGCATCTCCAAAATAGAAATTTCGGTTTTTTAGGCTTACCTGTAACTGAAGAGTATATAAGATTCGAGTGTTTAAGGCAGAGATGAATGAAGCCAGAGAATGAAGTACCAGAAAACTCCAAGACATATTCTGAATAACCAGCACTCACTTTTAGCAGCTTTATAAACCTTATCCTGTTTTGAGGAGTAAATGCTGTTCATCTTTATTCAGATGAATATTTCAAGACTATTTTTGCTGTCCCTTGCCTGACTCTGAAACATGTTTATGCCCTTGTATTGCTATGGTTGTTAAGTGAATGGTAGCAGACATTTACAGGTCTCTTGGTATCTGAATCTAGGAAGCAACATTACTGGGATTCTTGAAAATCACCTAAATTTTGTCATTATTACAGCTTTAAGAACATTTTCAAAACAGATTTTATTGTTTGTGAGTCTTAGAACACCTTCATTGGATAATTTATTTAGGACTGTATTCTTCTATCCAACAATTTAAGAACAAAAGCTTCCACTGTAGCTCAAATCAATCAAAATATTGGGTTTAGGTTATACATTGTACATATGGAACCTGGCATGTAAAGCAGATGGTATGTAAAATTATGCATAGCATGTCTGGAGAGCCATACAATATCTAAATGCAGCACAACAGAACAAGGAAAGAGTGTCACGTGCAACTTAAAATATCAATCAATGGACTATGTCTAGTCTCAACTGTGCTTTGTTTTCACATGTATGTGTTTGTGTATTTGTGTGTGTGTGTTTTCAATTTTCTCTTACGGCAACCAGAACATTTCCTTGATAATACGATCTTCCTTAGAAAAACATACAGACAGAGATGATATGCTACTGGCCAAGTGAAATAAAAAGATGGACATACAAGAAAAACTAGCTTAGTTCAGTTTGGGTTCAGAACACAAATGCATGAAAATCTAAAATTAAATAAAGAAATAAATAAATCAAGAAGAGATATGTCAGTCTTTTAAGACAAATGGCCAGACACCACTTACTACCAAGACTGTGTTTTTCTGTTATTTATGCTCTTGGTTTGCCCAACATAGCAGGAGAACTTGACAGTACTCTTATCCTGTTGCACAAATACTGTGTTCGCTCCACACTCTCTCTCAAGTATTACAAGTCTGTAAGCACAAAATTTCTTCCTGAACAAACAAGCATTACTGTGCATTGTTAACACAATCAGATGAAATGGTAATGGCACAAAGATTCACATCAGCAAAACCCATAAATAAATATTAGTCTTTAAGCATGTGCTGACCTCAAAGGGACCTAATCACATTTTGTTGAACAAAGATGCTTTCTTGATCAGTGACCGTGAAAAGTAATAATTTTCCAAGTTTATTCAAACATTTAAATCTGTGGTTATAAAATTTTTCCAGGACCAGACAACTTTAAACTTAATGTCCAGGGGAAACTCTTTAAATATTTTTACTTTTTTTTTTTTTTTAATGTTTTGTATACTTTAGAAGTACTGGAAGCAATTAGCTGTTTTAAAATTGGTTGCACAGCTGTACTCTTTCATATTTTTAGTCAAAATGAACTTTTGTAGATAAGATGTGAAGGATGACATTTATAATGAAGGTCTACTGCAAAGTAAACTTTAGATACAATAATGAACTAAGACTGCACAAGGTAGACTTTAATAGCCAATTCTGTAAGATTCAGACATTTTTCAAGGAGACAAATCGAATGAATGCCTTCATGGTTAAGCTGTTGAATATCCCCAAATAATTTTAAGTATTTTTAAGGTACCTGAGTTGATATACAATGTTTCATGCTACAAAATAAGTAAATAAATAAATAGATAATTCCTGTACTTTTTGTGCATTAACACTCTTAGTCCCTTATGCATTTTATTTTTTGTAAGAGTGTTGCTTTAGAAAATACAGCTCTGTGTCTGGGGGACTAAAGGAACACATTTGTCCTGATACATTACAGAACAGTGTCTAACAATTTATTTCTCTTTTGGAAATGAAATAACTTTTATTCATTCAAATCACTGTAATACAATCTTGTATTATAATGGCTTGAACAATCTTGACTGCACACAGTTGCTGGAGTCTCCAAAGGACTGTCATAAATAAAGCTATTAGACAATATTATACCAGGCACATATTCAGAGTCTACCAAGGGATGACAGGATTTTACATTACAGCAGAAAATGTTAAAAAATGCCTGTGAATTACCAAAAATTATTAGTAAAAAGATTTAATAAACGGATTTACAATACATATATATGTGTTATTTTTCTTTTAAAACATGCAAATGCAACATTAATATTAAAGAATTAATCCTATGTAGAATTAAGTGAAAAATGAGACAACAAATCAGGGATTTGTCCTCTACAAGTGCTTAAGCTTGCTCAGCAGCATGTAAACTTTCTGCACTAGCTGATGGGCATTCAACCTACATCAAAATCTCCCTTTTCAACCTGACATTGCCACTGCGATGACAGCCTTAGAAAACTGGCATCTCATGAGAGATAAGTCAGTTTCCATCAATGGAAATGTATTTACACTGCATCCTGGATTCTGTGAAGACAGGTTTGTTTTTATTTTTCCTCTTATCTTTATAGAAGGCATGACTTTTCCCAGGTACAAAGACAAAAATGAGTTTGGCAAAACCCTGAATGAACTTAGAAACAAATTTGGAAATGGTGGAGACAGAGCAAAAGGAAGTAAAAATATATATAAGGATGTGTTATATTGTTGGTTTGGGTTTTTTTCAAGAGAGGAAAAAGTGTACTCTTTTATGAAAGATCCTTAAGACAGAAGTAAGACATAAAAAAAGTGCAACTGAGGTTAAAAATAAAATTACAAAAGTTGAGTTACCTAACATGTTCTGGCCATGGGAGAAGTAACTAAAGCTGACATACCAACAGGATGGGAGCCTCAAAAGAAGACTAAAGCCAGAAAATAACCATTTCCCATGTTGCAAATCCAGATGGCCCTAACAGATTTTGTGTGCATTTGTATACACATTTATCTGTGTGTATACGTGTGCATACATATATACTTACTTTCTTTTAATATCAAAATCTGTATAATGCCCTACTTTGTTACTGTCTGATTTCCTCACCCTGGTAGGGATTTGCTGGTTCTTCTATCTGACTATGGAGTTACAGAGGAAGATTTGATAACACAGTAAATAGCTGAGGGTGGTTAAATTGTTTCCTGAAGGTAAAACAGTAGGATCCAATGGTTCTCCTGCAGAATGTTTTAAACCCATGGCTACAAATAAGAGGCAGTGCTGTCAAAGCAAAAAAAAAACCAAAACAAAAACAACAACAACAACAACAACAAAACCAAACCAAACCCAAACCATCCAACCAAGCAACCAAACAAAAAAACCCCCAAAAGTTATCAAATCCTGTAAAAGGAGAAAGCAAAATGGATCTTCACTTCAGTGTCTGAAGCCAGCGTTACATTATGTCCTGAAAAACATGAATCTGACAGATATTTTGCCAACTATAGGCTAGTGTCATCTACAATCACAGTCAAGATCTTCCTGTTAAGACTTGAAAAATCAACTTCAGTCTTACACTGGAGAAACAAAATATTTTCCATGAATGTAATGCAGAACTGTTAGGAAAACTGAAGATGACAGTAGAACAGAGGAGTATTTAATACAGCATTTTATTTAATACAGTAAATAGATATACAATTTTTTCTTATAAAATTTTGATGCCGAAAAGACAGTTGAATGGATTGAGTGGAGCTAACTTTGACATGATGTCAGAAGTAAGATTTGAGAAGAAATATTTTAGACGATTTGCTGCTGCGTGTCCTCACCTTTGTAAATGCCGTATAAATATAAATAATGTCAGAAGTGGCAGCAAATCCTTCCTCTTTATAATTTCACATTCCTGCCTCTTGTAAAAGGATTAATCTCAAATCTAAAGTAAACCAGATTTGCAGCAGGAGAAAAGTCTGTCAGTGTAGAATCTATCAGTATAGTCAAACAACATGTCTTTATTTGTCTTCTGGTGAAAAATTACATTCCTGAGTGGTGATGCACAATCTGTGTAAAATAATCTATTATAATCTTTTTGGCAAATAATTCTGAAAAAGAAAATTTGACTGATAAGCTTTTTACCAACCACAGAGTTTCACTCAGAAGTAAAAAAGATTTGAGGAGAGCTAGTGAACAATTTGTCCTGGGATTAGAAGTTCCCAGTTTACACACGAAAACATTCTGTTTACTGCTGACATTGCTAGCTACTCTTTCAGCATGCTGTATTCAGTAGTTTCTGAACTAAGAATGAAATTCACTTCCTTCAGGTATGGCAAAGAATTCAGGTATGGCTTCAAAAAGTCGAGCTGTGCAACTGCAGAAAATGGAAACTCAGGCCTTCATGCTGTTGTGCCTGAACACACATTTAATTTCTATGGTTGCTCTCCCAGCAGTGCCTTCAGGACTGCTCCCTGGCTGCTAGTCAGGTAGATTTAGGTGAGCATGAAGCAACAGCTCTTTCCTCCCTTACATATTGGACCTACAGTGCTGTAACTGCCCTTATTTCCCTCCTGGTGGCTAACAAAGGGACTATTTACAGTGCAGATGCCTCTGAGAGGTTTTTGTGTACCTCCACCTTACACGACTTAATAGCAAGAAACAACAAAGGATGAATTTCATGGCAGAAGCTTTACTTACGAGCATTATCCTTGAAGAGAAATTATTTTCTTTAACAAAAATGGATTGGAAAGATTTATCTGTCATTAAGATTTGTCATCTTTCTTCTTTTGTAACAAAGCAAACTAGAAATTTTTGCTCTGTTTGTTTCAGAAACAGAGAACATATAAGTTTTTTTTAATGATATTGTGTCATTTTTCTTTTATTTTCCACTACTGGTTTTTTTTTTGTTTTGGTTTGTTTTTTTTCCTTTTTTTTCTCCATAGTAGTCTCTCTGNTTTTTTTTTTTTTTTTTTTGTGGAAGAAGGAAAGAATTTCAATGAGAAAAAGAGGAGAAAGATGACATAGGGATAAAAATATTTTCTAAACTTTCAAATAATTTCTATTTTACACAAAACAAATATATCTTAATAATGCCTCTTTTTCATTCATCACCTTGAAATAATCTGTATTAAATTTTAAAAAATCAATTTTTCTAATGTCAATTCAGAATGGCTCAAAACTTTTTATTACAAAGGTCTTGTCTGTGAGGATATTTTAGTCAGGTCTCATGTAAAACTTGAAGCTGGTTAAAATTTTTTTGAAATTTAGTTTTTTCAGACATAAATTCATTTTAAATGAAGCTGTCTGTAGAAAAGACAGGTTTTCATACATTTTCTGTGCACTGTGATCATATATTAATTAAAAGGTATATTTTCCATTCTTCTTAATCTATAAGGTGATTTTCTTGTGAAAATAAGAAAAAACAAAAAACTTAAAGAAGTCCCCAAAATATTGACACAAAATTCTTGATCTGTCCCTAATAAAATTCTTTTTCTTCCTAAACTTTGAAGATTTTAAACTTCCTTTTTCAGATTTTGGAAAAAAGCATTTCAAAAGGTCCAAACATTTTTTTCTGATGGGGCGAATATTCTCTGCCCCATTTCCAAGCAGACACAACATTGTGTAGATCATGGTTTTAAAAAGTCTAATGGATGAAGTGGAAGTATTAGAAAGGTAACCAGGTGCTTTCTTTGAAAGGTACTTGCTTAGTGGAGGGTTGATTATTTTATTCCTGAATACAGCTCATACATTGAGGAAGACTTTAGGTGAGGAGAGAAAGAAGGAGGAAAGGAAATGTCTCTTTGCCATAACTGAATAAAGTAGTGAGTGGGTAATTGTGTCTTTTTAAAAACTTTTAAGAGGAAAACGCCCTACAGCTGCACAATATATAGGCTCAGGCTGTAAGTTTAAAATGTGGGTAGAAGCTTAGCGTGCAGCTGGGCAGAAATCTCCTTTGCTTAGTGCAGTGTTGGAGTACCTTAGGTGCATCCGTGCTGTTTATGTGAGCTGACACGTGTCAGTAAGTGCTGCTTACGGGCGAGACAGCTGCCTGCAGCCTCGGCTGCGCATCAGCCCCCGTACGCCGGGTCAATATGGAAAGCACAGCGTGGAGAGGCAGCGCAAATCCCCGGCACGCTGGTGCGCAGAAGCTGGCCACTCACGTCTGTTTATCCCCCAGGGACACAAGAGAACAGATTTGTCAGGGTTTATCTCTTTTATTCCAGTAATTATGAGAGATTAATTGGGAATGTTTACTGTTGGGAGACTAATTGGGAATGTTTGTTGCCTACATGTTTGTTTGGGGTTTTTTTTGTGTGTGTGTTTTGTTTTTTTTTTCCCTATTGCAGCTGCATTTCTGCTCCTTGCCTATAATTTTTATGAATAAATTGAATGATGAAGGGCCTCCCTCTAGCCTGGAGGCCAGCTAAGCACGGCCATTTCCATATGGTTAAGCTCCCTTAGCCTCCCAAGCACAGGCTGCATCTAGCTTGCCTCTTGGGAAAAGCCCCAGAGCTGGGCTAGTGCCCTAGCTGTGCCCAGGAAACCCTTGGGAGACAGCTGGTCAAGTAGACAAGATCAAAAGAGTGTCAGGGCCTGCCCTGACATTTTATGTTCTAGGAAAAAAATAGTTCCAGGGCATGAATTCGTGCCCTACCATTATTTAACTCATTTCCATAGATGCAGTCTTAGTATTATTTAGGTCAGTGTGACTCCAAACACATACATGCTGTTTATTCACTTTACTTGTTAGGAATGAACTCAGTTGATTTGCGTGGTGCTACTACAGCACAGCGTGATATTTTCACAAATAGTGTAAAAGGGGCTTAACATTTGTTTGTAACTAGTCATTAACTGTGGTATGTGCCATAATATTCTGAAAGTCAGGGAAGATTTGTATGTGGTAAAATGTTTTAGTAAATGGTGGCTACTTTTCTGCATTACTTATAGTTATGTTTCTCATCAAATGCTTCAGGTCAGTTTATCTAGAAATTGCTGTTATAGGAAAGCTATTATCTATTTACAGTTCATTTGTTTTCAGAAATTTATATACTATTGAAAAATCTGTTTTTTCAGAGGTACAAAAAAGTGAGAGTGCTAACATTTCTTTTCAAAGATTATTAATTTTTATCAAGCAGGCAAACGGAGACAAAAATCCTTATTTGGTGACTATCAGTATTCTGTGTGTCAGAAAAACAAAAATAATGAAAAACCTTTTAGAGTAGGGTCTCAGAAATCAAGCTCCTTTAAGCTTTAAAATACATACATTTTAGCTAGCTGGAAATTATACTTACACAGGATAGTTGGATACAGTTTTAATATGTAATTGTATGACAGTGGGCTAATTGCATAAAAATAATACTTAATTTAGCTTTTGGAGGAAAAATACATTTAATTTCTAGTGACTTATAATAAATGTTTATTTCTTGGTGTTTAATATCACTGTACGTCTTTTGCAACATCTACAAGTCATCTTTTCTAATCTTTCTTCATCTTTTATTGGCGAGCTTTTGCAAGGTTTTATTATTCTTTCACTGACGCAGGATAGCACAACTTCAAAAATAGTGAATATTAGTCTTGGTGTAGATACATTGAAATGCTGCCTAGAAGAGACTCTACTACCGGGCATAGTCCTGCAATATCCATTTTGTGGTTCATGAGTTGCATATGTAAATTACAGTGCTCTTGGGGCAAAGTTACCTAGCAGAGAGCTAATAATTTCCCACCAATGGTAAAATAATTGCCTCCAAATACTGTGACCCCAGGTGTGCGTTAAGACTGAATCTCAGGGGGAAGGTCCCAGTGCCTTCTCTGGCCATTACTTCCAATTAGGGCTTCAGTAAGCTTCATTTAATACCACTGGAGGTTTCAAATTGGGAGAAAGAACAAATCTAAATATTTCAGCCATTTCTTTCTCTAAGTGATGCTTTTAGTATAGTTTGAAGGAGTCTGATTTAATTATTGCATAAGCATATATATAATGAACTTGATATACCCAACCTAAAAAACCCCCTGGATCTGAATCTGATAAACAGGCAATAGTCAAATATCAGTTTTATTATTCAGTAGGAGCTATTAGGCTTGACCAACAAAAAAGTGAAGAGTTTTTTAGAAAATTGAAATTTAAAGAAGCATACCAAGATTTTTAGCTTAGCTTAGTTTGGAAGCTTATATATGTCACTTACTTTGCCTTAGTGAAATCACTGCATTCCTTAAAATTCTTCATGCTTGGAAAATTATGTGTAATGTGGAACTCCATAAATATATTTAGAAACAATAGAGTAAGAGCAGACATTGAAAGATCCCTCATAAAAATTTGAGAGAGGTACTCTATGATTATTTTTGATATACCTCTGCATATTGATTTCTAATTTTTACTTTTATATATATTGTACACACTATCACCTAGATACAAAGGATTTTTTTCACGTGGTTTGGCATATAATGATTAAGGAGATCTGAGACTGTTTTAAAAAGTTTAAGTTATTTATCAGTGATACTTAAAAAGGAATAGTTAAGTAAGTAGATCTAAAGCCGGCCTGGAGCTTCTTTGGTGTGTGTCTGAAGCATGTCTACTAACTACTACTGTAATTCATGATCTAAAGAGCATCCTGCTGTAATGCCTCTGGTGCCTCTGCCTTTATCTCTTCCTTCCCTTCAGTTTGGTCTGCAGGGATGGTAGCTCTCAGTTGATGAACACAACTCATGCAGTCCAGAAAAAGAGGGTTTTATACCAGGCAGTTGCTAATGGATAGTGAACTAGTAGCCAGTCTCAAATCTGTGTCAGACAAAGAATTTACTACGAGTTTTGAGATTTCTTGAGGTGCCTTTCTTTCAAAGATGAGGCTTTTTCCTCCAGCCTGTTTCTTGGAAAAAGCTCCAAATTATGATTCAGCTTTGCAAATCATGTTGCAGACTGCCTCAATATCAAAACGTAGTAATTTTTGGCAATAAATTGTCTATTAAATATTTCAGTTCATTTCACAAAGGTACTTTGAACAGATGTTAGGCTGAGACATTCAGGGAGAAAGATCATGACACATTTGGTGACAATGTGGTACCGGTGCCAATAGCTTCCTATAAACTGTGAAAAAAACAGATGTTACTCTGGCCAAAATTGTGCCTTCCTCTTGACTGCTTTCAGCAGGGTGCAGGCCTGACTCTGACCCCCACTCCCTGCATTAACCTTGAAGCTGCTGTTGCAGTGATGGAGATCTCTCAATTAGCCTGATCCTGCAACAATTTGACACATGCTACAGCAAAATTGTCCTTGCCCGGCTGTGGCAGCTGCCCCCTCCAAAGTGATACAGCCCGCTTATAACTCAAAGTATAACTCTGTCATCCATACACTTAGCACAGTATGGCTCTTAAAAGTCATTTTAATCTGCTGGCATTTTAGCTCGTAGGCCTCTGGGGTTGGGTTGAAAAATTACACTAATGCTGAACTTACTCTGATATTCTGGGCAGCCTTCTGAATTTTCAATATCTATCCTCAGAAGGCTACCCTTTTCAAAAATTATCTTAAAGACTGCACACAGACTTTTAAGCTCAGTTCAGTTAGCACACCGATATGCAGACTAAATTTTACAAAATATAGGGTAAGAATCTCTGAATTTATGGATACCGGCAGTTATTTTTGTTTTCATTATCAGTATCTGTTCCTACAGTGCTAACTATATGAGTTCTGTGTTACTGTAATTTTTAATATTTGCATCTGAATTAGCTGTTCTGCATTGCTGGTTTTGTCGCTGACTGCCTATTCAAATATGTGGGATTATTTTGAAACCTACATGGGAACTGATCCATTTATAGTCTGGAAATAGGCAAGGTGAAAGATACAGGTCTATTTTTCCAACCAATAGCATTTCTTAATCCATTCCCTTACATGTATATAAAGAAAAAATAAGATTACCACCTCCTACCCTTTGGAAATATTTATGTAGTTATTTCATATATTGCTTACTTAGCATTTGTTTCTTCTCCCAAGATCTACATGGATTGTTACTGACTCTCATCAACCCCCCCAGCCTGTATTTTACAGCTTCTTCTTCTGCTGTGGCCTCTTCTATTGCAAAATCGAATCTGCTGAGTTGAGCTTGTCCAGCTCAGCTCATTGGCCTCCTCCTCTGGTCCTCTCCTATCCTCTTCCCTATCTCCTCTGATCTGACCCTGCCCTCAGACTCTTTCCAGAGTGCAGATTGCAGTGGGCATCCAGCCATGGAATGGGACCAGTCTTTGCGCACAAAATAAACCCCACTGCTTTCAGGCAGGGACTGAAACCCGTTAGCCATCTGTTCTGCCTGATCATTAGGGATAAGGGCTACCCAGAGGTAGTTTTTAGAAAGGCCTTGAGCAAGTGCACCTTTCTGATTTACCTGAACCCTCTCTTGCTTGCAGTCTTAGAGGCATGCTAAGTATTCCATATCCTCTGCATTGAAATCAGTTTTTGAAAAGCTGTAAACAGTTCCCATTTCACAGCACATCTTCTTACTCAGCTTGACTGGAGCTGTTCTCCTTTGGGAGAAGGTCTTTCTGAGCCAGAGGGAAAGGAAGGATGAGCTCAATATATTCCTTGTTCTACCAGCTGCCACCAAACATATTCATCTTCCCTCCGAGGAACTATGAGTCCAGATCCATTCACACTGTGCACCCTGATGAGACAGAGTGACATCTTCCATGATAGGTGATGAGGCTGTGGTTCCAACCTCAGGGTTTTTTTTTAGTTTAGTTTTATTTTTCTTTTTTTTTTGTCACATCTAATGAAGAATGTCAAAGCAAATGTGTTCCACTGTTGTATTTTCAGGATCAGAATGAAGTTAAAAGCCTAGGATGGCAGTTGCAGTGAGCTCTTGCAGCATGCTCTATACCTGGACTGTGAGGGAAAGTAATTCTTTGCCTGCCCAGATAAGTCACAGTCTTTTCTGGGTGCTCCAGCAGGCTCTAGGAAGAAGGTTTAACAACTTCTCATCTACCCTGTGTTGAAAAAGGCTTGTTCACTCTGCCATGTGTCCAACCCTTTGCTAGTTAGCAAAGAGTTTCTAGAATGCTTCTTCAGCTCCTTTTAAGATTGTGTATCTTATTTTTAGATTGACAGCAAACTGTGCCTGGCAGTGACATCTGCAAGCTATTCTTTCTGGGACTGAATGGTGCTTTTGTGTTAGATGTGTGATGCATAAACACACCAGTTCTGCTCTTTGAGTAGAAGGAGGGCACAGTTTGCTTCAGAGGGTTTATTTTATCCTTGTCCTAGTCTAACATCACTGCCTCTGTATGAACTGGGTGACTCTGATTGTTAGTAGAGGTAGACAATGGTTCTGATTCTGCACTGGAGCCCTTTGGTACAAATATATTCCAAATAATGCAAATAAGAAAGTAATGATAATGCTTTATATTACTTACAAAGGAAATCAGGAGGAAATAAACCATTACTTTAGTAAACAAATTGTTCTGTTAATGTCTATAAGCATACAGTTGTATAGAAGATGTAAAGATATATCATGAAATCCCTGTCTTTTGATGCTTTGCAAGACTCCTCTTTCAAAAGTTTTGGTTGGGGTCCTTAGGAGGAGAGAGTCCTGCTGTTAAAATATTCTGCTTGATTAGTAGTCCATTTTCTCATTTTGGGAAAATCTTTGCTGAAAAAGGAAAAAAAAAAGGGATCAAAATGTAGTTTTATCGCCTTTCACTTCCTCTTGGGAAATACACAGTTACCCCCCTATTTGTGAACTGCAATTGTGATTTTTATGCAACAGATTCAGGTCTTGAATAACAAAATACTGTATTACTTGCTTTCATAATGCTAGTGATCCATGTCAATTTTTGATTTATATGAGGAATGACCTACACTTTCTTTTCCTTTCCTCTCTCCCAGAATTTGACACTGAATTTTCAATGTCACAGGAAAAAAATAATATTACATCTATGCAAAAATAATTTACTTCATCCTATATAATTCTTAGCAATATCACACTTTCACCTTTTTCAAAATTAGAAGACGAATTAATAAATTGGTGTTTGTTCCAATCATAATGGAAAACTGTAAACTACTTAAACAGGCTCATGCCCTCCCTGTAATTGAAATCTGCAAATATTAATGAGATTATACCAGTGTTCTGTCAATAAATATTATCAGCTGAGTTCATTCGTCTGGAGGCCTTGGGATTTGTGCAGAATGATTTTGCATTGTCACTCTAAAGGTTTCATATTAAACCTAACAAGTCATGACTACCTTTTTTAATTAACTCAAGTCCTCTCAAACTTTATATAACATGTCAAGGGGTATAAAGTATACAGCTCTTGCACATGTAAGCTGACAGGGGGAATGCACACTGATGTGACTGTTGCTTATGAAGAGTTACAACTATTTGGAGAAGTGCAGTTGCAACCCTACCTGGAGGTAAGCAAGCGACAGATAATCTGGATCTGTCCCAGGTGTTACTTGTTCCTGACTGAATATATATCTCTCCTGGCCAAAAAACATCCAGCACTCTCTCTGGGAGACACAGCTCAAAGATCCTACCTCGTTCTTAGGTGGCAGCTTTGTGATAAAAAGTGACCCTGTAGTTAGCAAACTCCTTAGTTACTCATAGGGAAAAGCTGCTGGAAGAAGTGGAATCCTTTTGCACATAGCCTGCCATGGCCAAAGCTGAAGGCATGTATGTACACAGAGAGCAGGAACACTGCCTGTGATAGCACCACTTGGTGTCACCTGCCATACAAATACCACCACCGGAGAAGTTCTAACTACCGGAGCTGTGTTTAATAACCCTGACGAGCCAACACATGGTTTTGAAGGGCTTATCAGTTTCTGAAAATGTCCCTGAACAGAAATTTCCAGGATCAGCCTACCTGGAAAGGTCAAGGAAAATGTTTTCTCTTTTTACTTTTAAGGAAAACTCCACATTCATGTTCATTAAAGAGCAAAAAACTTGAATATTTTTAATGCCTGTGAAAACAGAAACTTGCAGAGCCAAAACTAAAAAAAGTTAAATCCAAAACTGTCACACAAATATATTTTTCTTTAAATATATTTATTCATTCCAGTGATATTTGACTGAGGTCCAGCTTTTCAAAAAGTATATAGTGAAGAGATTTTTTTTTCTAAATTTATTTATAAATGTAGGTCTCTCTATATTTTTTTTAATTGTTTGGAATATCCTGAGCATTTAAAGGAATGAAAGCGATCACTTGTCCTCTGTATTTGACATGAAGGGTGTCCTAATGCACATTTTAGCTTTACATTGTAGAGGAACGCTATCCTGTGGATTGCTTACAGAAAATGGGAGAGTCTATATCTGATACAGGCAGTTAAATGACATTGTGTAGTACACAGTCAGCATATTTCAAGCTAAGAAATCCTTTTTTCTCTTGTTACCTTCAAGTTTTCCTTGAAAACATTGCCAGATAACCATGGAAAAATCCTACTAAAGTACAACTAGTGAGAGAAAACTTAAGCTGTCATGGTGCAAAACTGTAAACTTAATAAAAATAAGTTATTGCAAGTATTACCTCCCAATTTTCTGGGTTCTGTGTTTTGAAAAAGGTCAGACTGAATTATCATCTTTTTCCTCCTGACCTTAAAATCTGTGTCAGCACGTTTTATTTTTTTATTGGAACCTGGCACAGCAATTCTCTGGTGATTTTCTGAAGGTTCTACCTTTTATTTTTAAATAAAAGCAGAAAATCAAGGTGGGGGTGAGGGGAAGGTGGAGGGGAGAAACATAAATCTCGAGCTGTGGCCATGACAAAGAAAACTTTAAAAAATCCCCAAGTGTATATTTCAGGCTGGTGCGTCTCGGGGTGGTTGGTGGGGGAAGGGGCAAGTGCTGTCCAAGCTACTTCTCTATCCCGCCGTGGGGAGACAGAGAAGGCCGACTGTGTCCCACACACAGAAGCAGGCCCACTTCCACCCACCCGTGCGTGGGAGGGCACTGAATTCTCACCCACGCCTTCCGGATAGCTCACGCACAGTCAGAGGCAAGGAGTAGAGGGCCCTCTCATACGGCAAATTCCAGCAAGGCTTTATTCCTGTTGCTGAAGGGCAGCCAGGGATGAAGGAGAGCGAGGCCAGCATGGCCTGGACTTATAAAGGGTACAAACCAGGGAGTGGGGACAAGGTATGGGGTCAGTACAATAGGATGGGGAGAGGGGTGGGGTCAAAGGTCTGCCCAGGTAAGCAGGGTCAGGTTACAGCTGTCTTAGCCCAAGCCAGTNTTTTTTTTTTTCTTTATTTTTTTTTAGAAAGTGATTGGCACTTGAATTTTACTATTGGTATAGTCTAATTTTAGGTGTGAATAATCATATTGGAAAGCTCTTTGTGTCTGCTCTTTGTGTCTACACTGGGCCTGAGTTTGCCTTTGTGCTGTGCAAGAATTCTCAGTCCATTTCTTACTGCCTGAACCCCACTACAAAACTAAGCCACCCCATTTTTTCCAGTTAATTAAGAAAAAACTTATATGCTGTAGGAGACTTTCTGAAGAAATATGACTCAAAAATAATTTAAATAAGGAGAGATTCAAAAAAATAATCAGTATCCCATCATTCAAATACTTTTCCTAGTGGTAGAAATTCATAAAATCATGGCATGGCTTTCAGTATCATCTTGGAATTTCTTTCACACCCAGGATATTTCCCTAGTATAATCATGCAATTTTTCAAAACTATATCTATGAGTGTAGTATATGAACTAAGAAACTAATCTTAGAAAAATAATCTTTGCTGCACTCTTTTCAGAGAAGTGTGTTATTAATTAATAAAATATATCAAAAATTATTGCAGAAACCATTAAAGTTGATTTATCTGCCATATTCCAGAACCTCCTATTTTTTAAAATAAATTTTACATTTCAGTTTAATTATTTCACAGATTACCAAATCCTATTGCAATATTCAGTGTAGGATATGAACAGGGGAAATGGTGAAGCTCTTCAAACTGTATGTGTACAAGGTTCTTTTCACTGTGAACTTATAAAACCACCTTATTTTCTTTTTTTAAAAATTGGTCATGTATTCATGAAATTATCACATCTGTGATTTTCATAGAAGCATGTCCATTGGCTCTGCCAGTGTGAACATTCTTACATGAGATTAAATGCTTAGTCTTATGTTTAAGTCTTTTCCTTTCTTCACATATATAAACCAGTTAAGGCACAGGCATATATTCTATTTCAACAGACATAGAATTTTGAAAATATGGTGAACTATTGCTGCTTTAATATTTAATATTAGTTTACATATATATATATAAAAATTATTCCCAGTGCATAAATTGGAATAAAATTTTTACACTTATCTATCATTAAAACTCATTGCTTTTTACATTACTATAGAATGCACATTTGAGTAAATTAGTCTTTTATCTTGCTGAGTTATTGAACTTATTTACCTCCCTTTTATATATCTGTGCATTTTTGTTTTTCAAAATATGGTGTTCACAAACTATTTATAGGGAGACAAAAGATACGTAATGGGATGGAAAGTGTTCAAATACTTAGTATAAAATGACATTACTCTACTAGTAGGACAGAGATGTCTGTACTAGAAATGGCCAACAGCTCCTGTCATTTTTTAATATGACTGAGACCATGGGCTTCTCCCTGATAAGACAGACACTATTTCATAAAACTTTCTCATCTGTTAGTGCACATACCTGATAGTTGAATATGTGAGCCATAACTGAAACAAAAAATTTTATTGGTAATTATCCATAATTAGATCAAATTATAAAGATTTGCAAAATAAGGAACTTGCTTTTCAAGATATTCTTTCACAACATGAGCTTTAAAAAATATTTTGAAGGAAGAAAAGAGGAAACCTCCCCAGCTTTACCATATCCACCCTAAGGACTCTTCAGGTATTTCCTGGTTCCAAAATAAGAGAACTGTTTACCTTTCCAGATAAAGTAGGTATTCCACAGTATTTGTCTGTTACAGTGTGGTTAAAAAAAGAGAATGTTGAAGATCCATTCCCAGTGTGGTAAGAGGAGCATGGTCCCATCATCAGACTATTGCTCTCACTAAATATAGAACCTCTGTCTTGCTTTTGGAAGACCTTGAGATCTAAAGATTTACCATATCATATAAAGAGTTAATTGCAACTTCTGCAGCATCCATGACAGTAATTCCATGTAAAAGTAGTGGTGAAGTCTAGGGCACAATGTATAAGCTTCTTTATAAGCTTTTGGGAAAATCTGAACATTTGTGGTCATGTGGGAAGAATCACAGTAGTGGCATAAAATGTGAAAATGTATAGTCAAGGAAAAGTGTGGAAGGGCTCTGAGGATGAAGAAAAGGGGTAGGATGTAAACTCAAAGGCAAAACAGTGATTCCTTTAGTTCAAAATAATTTATATGGCTAGCTGGACCTGTAGGTGCCATCTGACCAAGTGTAATTTACCAAGCAGAGTTTGGGTCTGGATTGAAAGAGAGGCAGAGGAAAAGAGACCAGATCTGCAATCTGCTAGTGATAGCTGCATCATTTCGGCTGCTTTCTCAAGAGAACCTGTGGCATAACAGGGAGGGAGCTTTCTTGTCTAACCAACCAGCAAACCCAGTTCGAGACTGTGATATCCCATACGGCAGTAACTAAGCTAACTCTGGTGATGGGCCTCTCTCTGACCTTTTCCCCGGTGTCTGTGATCTGAACTAGCTCCCACCTGGGGTGAAAACATGGGAAGACATCAGGTTCTCTGCGGTGACAATTCTCCCTTGTGATCCAGTGTGTGATGTGAGATGGACTCCCAGCATGGCTGCAGCGTAGGGAGCCCTTTAAGATTCTCAGGTAGGACAAATTTTCAACAGCTGCCTTGGTAGCTAATTAGCCCTATCCAGGCTTTGATATTTGGTTCAGTTAGTACATGATGACTTATTTACATATTTTCCACCTGTTGCTTGTTTTTCCATCATCTCAGGGTTTCTGAAAGTGTGTTATAATGCCAAGCTGTCCTGGAGTGATAGTGTGTTTGAACCAGTACTATTTAAAGTACTCCAATTTTATACTATTAAGACCCAAACCAGATGACTCCTAATTTTTAATTTTTAATTGTATTAAATTTTCATTTTACTTTTTCTAAAGTTTTCTTTCCTGGAAAGAATTCAGAGAAGTCCATTGCAATAGCAGAAGAAACAAAAGCACACTATCCTAATGGAAGTGATTTTTTTCTTTCTATTGATATTGAATGAGATAGCCTGTCTCTGTTAAAAAAAAGAAAGAAAAAAGGGAAATAAAAGGACTAGGAAACTTAGTATGTTTCGTATTCTTTTGATGTCATTTACACTAGATGGTTAATCTGAGGTCTTAAACTCAGAAAAAGATCATGACAGCCAAGTGCCCAGTTCAGTCCTTCTTTGATTTGCAAACCTTTGTACTTAAATTTCCTTTGCATATTTATAACCCTTCTGCAATTGTACACAAGTAACTGATATTTCTGCTAAATCTTGGCATTAGATAAATTTGCATAGTGAGTTGGTGCTTGAATTTGTGAAGGAAAAAATAAGAAGCAGGAAAGGACAGGAATTTGCTTTTGTGATGTGTTATTCTGAAATGATCCAAAACCAAACCATCCCCCCAATGTGGAGCTTTCTTACAGTCAGCTGTGTCACTTGACATGTCAGTGGGCTGTTATTTACCACAGAAGTGTAACCTGCCATGCATTAACAAATACAAATGCATAAAATATGCTTTCTTTCCTTTTTTTATTTTTTCCATCCACTATAAAAATGGCTGGACTTCACTGTTTTGTGTACTGAATCTGTATACAGGGCTGATAGTTATGTCACTGGGAAGGAAATAAATCCCTCCTTGTACCTCCAGATGAATGCTGGATCGCTTCAGTATTTTACACATTTCTGCACAGTTCATAATGTCATATGCCACGTCCCCCATGACTGACCACAACCTGCAAAGTGACTGTCACCATTATGCTGTTGACATGCTCACCCTTTCTGGCATGGGAAGTGTGTACTAGCTGCATTTAAGGTAGGGAAGCTGATAATTTTTACCTGCTCAGAAGCTAGTGGTGATGGATCTCCTCCTGGCCAGATATTGAGGGCAGACACAACTGCAGGGCAGCACAGGTCACCCAGCCCTACAGCATGAAATGACTTATCTCCCCAACTAGCAGAAGCACACCTTCAGATGGTGACAGCAGGAACTACTCTGCTGTGGGTCTGTAGCAGGCCAGAATAGCCCATTTCATGGAGTTGTTAGCATCTTCTTCTGGATTGGAATGGCTGTGTTTGCTTGCCTCCCCTAGGAAATCCCAAACACATCTTTTTTCTTTAGCTGTCAAGTCCTTCCCACCTGTAAGATGATGGTGTGATGAGACATGAGTGGCTCTGCAGTGCAGAGCCTGGAAGTGGGTTTGTCCTGCACACATCCAGACACTCCTGCTTCTACTTCTGTCCAGACTGCAGAGTGGCTGCACCTAGGGGACGGGGGACATTCCTGTCCCAGTGACAGTGGATGTGCACCAGAAGAGAAAGGCAAGCGAGCTAATTAGCCGGAGAATCCCTAGTATGTTCCAAGTTTATGTCTGAGTTTGTTAACCAAAGTGGCTAGCTGAGTGGCTAATTTCCTGTTAACTAGTTTTGTAGTTTTATGGTGTCTATAGTGGAGCATAGTAGTTCCCCAATAAACCCATTAGTTGACCTTAAATGCCTAAATATATATTTTAATTATTTCATTTGTCTATAGATCCTCTTAGAAACAGGCAGAAGGGTTTTTAGACATTAAGTATTAATTCTGTAATTCATATATAACTTTCCATAATCATGTAAATGTAAGTTCTAATTAATGGTGTAGAAATCAAATTATTCTGTTAATCTGTGACATACCATAAAATTTGATATTTTAACCATGATGAACTATAATTAGATGAAATATAATTAGATCAAAATAATGTCCTGAACATTTGGTATAAAAAGAAAAATATATAGCTGTGTATAGATGCACCATTATGATAAATTTAATACTAAAAACATGAAGCAGTTTATTCTAAGTTGGTTTAGTGGTCTTGTTCAGAACATGGCAGGAGTAATTTAAAAGAGTTCTCAATTTTATCCACATTATACATAATGAAACTGTCAAATCGAATCATTAGTATACTAATTTTGGCTCTCTTAATAATCCTTTTTGTATTGTATATTCTAACACAATCTTACAATGATGGGGAATGTATATAATTGTTGGGTGCACTAACAGCTTGTCTATACAAAAGGAGAACAATTTTAAAAATAGCCACTGCTTTCAGATGTGCAGTTTGAGAAGCCTTATTTAGTCATCTAAAATGAGAACTGAAAATCAAAGATCATGAAGTCAAACCAGTAACTTGCCTTTTTACCAAGCTGTAACAAGTAAGCAGCGATATAACAAATGGCAAACACTTAAAATTACCAGGAAGGTTTTGAAACCAAGAGCTCAAATGTTAGGAAACGTCACAACCAGAGCACTTTGTTTTCAGCCTTCATATAAGGGTGCATTATGATTCAGACTTCAATAACATGAGTGTGCAGTAGTTTTCCTGAAGGAATCTTGTCTCATTTGGTATGATGATTAGAATGGGCTCTCTAGTGAGCAGTGCTTCAATTATATTTTTTTTCTTTTTATTGTTTACTGAGTGAGCCCATACCTTGTTCACTTCATGCTGTTATGGTCTTGTTCTGAAGATAGAAATCCTGACTTTCTCATTGGCTTTTTTCAGTGTTCATTGTTGTGATTTGCAAAAGTCACTAATGTAATTATTAATTTTCATATATCCTGAAGAGGAAACAGGTTATCGTTAGTCCGTCTTTACAGTTCAGAATTGAAGTTCAACTGAAGGAGTTCATGTTAGGACATGAACTCATTTTTGCTGTTCAGCTTGAAATTCTACTATACAGGTATGAAGACCTCAAAGGGAAAATGAAAGAACAAGGTAGAGAAGATGCCTGGTGTCTTTCATATATATAAAAAAAAAAATCTCCTGAAGGAATATACTAGCTGTTCAAATGTTCATTTCCAGAATATGACTTCCTTCAAGCAAATTTCTCACTTTTAAAACCAGAACCAAAGAACTGATTTTCTTAAAAAAAAATACTCCAAATGAAAAAACACCGAGAGCTCCACTTTATGAAATACGGAATTCTGGGATGGAGGAGTTTGTGTATGTTAAGGCGAGTGCAGTGGTACCTGTCCAATCCGTGAGGAAGCAAAAAATCCAGAAAATATATGAGAGCAGATGGGACCATGGCTGGGTGATATGCTAACAATACTAGAGTGGTAGTCTAACTTTTTAAATATAGATTGGCTCATTTATTTGGTTTTTTGTTTTTCATTTTTTAATGCATTTGTGTATGTCCATAAAAGTATTAACCAATAACAGATCTAGAGGTCTGTCTAAGATCTATATCCTATAAGATCTGTTATCACTTCAAAATGCTTGGAATTAAAAAGCCAGACTTTTTTTCTCTGTATTTGAATAGTGTGTTTCATCAATAAGCTGGATGTATGCAATGCATGTTTGCAACGAATATTTGTGATTCCCTTGTTTCCACATACCTCATATTACAAATAGATACTGTATAGGGCTGTTCTCCTACCAGAAGTTCTTTATTCAAAAAGAGCCTTTTGTTTTATTAATTACAATATCAAATTTCAATTATTACTCAATTTGGATGTAATTAAAGAATTTTTAAAAATCCAATATCTTTGAAACTATTGTTTCTAGTAGTGCATCTTTGTGGTTTGGTTTGGCTTGGTTTGGTTTGGTTTGGTTTCCCCACCACCGTCCCCAAAAAGAACTAATGAAACTATGCCCCAGTATGGCACTTTGTTTTGTATTTATATGGACATTCTTCTACAAGATCCTCAGCTCCTAGTATCACAGGAAAAATATGCTTTACTACTTTTTACAAGAGCAAGGATGTTAAACTCTGGTGTCTTGGCTATGTTCCAGTTTGACTAATTAATATTCTGCATAGTTTCTCTAAAATTTCAAATTAAAAGATTGTTTTTTAAATTTAGACTAGTAGCAATTAGAGTACCATATCTACATTGCCCTGCAGAAAAAGCTGCATTTCTTACTGCAGTTCAGTATCATGAAGCGTCATCAACTCTGAGGAAAAATACTTGCAGAAATGTTAGTATGTTCCAAGAAATGAAGTTTGTCTATTCAGAGCAGTGCTTACCTGTCACAGGATATCAGATATCTGACTGTAAATTCTAATTCATGTAAAAACCCCAAGTTTTAAATGAGTCATGTGTGGTACATATGGTACAGTAACATGACAATGTTATCACATAAAGATGAACCAAAATGGATTTGAAGATTCCTACGACCTCACTGACCCCTAGGAGGACAGAAGTAATCAGAGACCTTGGGAACAGATGTGCCCAGGGTTGTTAAGTGGTGCTCTTGACATGGGGGGAGATGGGGTGATGCATATACTTGCCTTGCTATTGAATATCACAGCTGGCCTGGGCAGATCCAAGCATCTGGTGCTCCCTCTGAAATGCTGCTCTACAGTCCCCTTACCACAAGCTCTGTGTTCTGCTTGATTCCCACACCTGTCACTTGCATAAAAGAACTGAGAATGACCCCAGTGCAACATAGAAACTAAATTATGCAATCCGTAACAGCAAATTTACAGTTTCAAAATCCGACCATATAATTGTATAAATAGAGATGGAACTAAAAATACAGTAATACAGCTGTGTTTCATCTTTTGTGTTAGGAGACAACAAAGGATGAGTATGCCCTTAATGAAGCAGCTCTCTCTTTTCCCACTCTCTTTTATCTTTCAACTATAAATGCTCAGTAATCCCACTGTAAGAGATGCTGAAGATCAATGTTATATTTGATTATATTGAAAGTTGTTGAGTCTCTTTCAGTGGTATGAGGAGGACGAAAAAAATTGTAGAAGGACTCAAGAATCTTTAGCCAAAGAAGTCTTGTGATGTGATTTTGAGAGAAGGTGCTTCTGATACATCTCAGAACTGTAAAATACTAACCAGGCCAACCTGTGGACGTACTATGTATTTCTGAATTACATAGTAACCCACATCAAGATATCTAGGATCAAATTGAAGACAGGTACTGAAGTACTGGCTTTTGAATTTGGAATGGGGTTTGGCTGGGAGATTTCAGATGATCTTTTTAAGAGATCTGGTTCCTCCACCTTATTGTTTTCCATACTTTGGAGAGGTTACTGTAGCTTTCCTTGTCATACTGGAGCCAGAACAATCGATCATCCCTGATATATGTAAAAAATATTCCTGGCAAATTGGGCTGCCAGCCCATTGGTACCTGAATTTTCAGAGCTTTTGATACACTCATTTTATCTGAGCCAGTCTCCAAATGGCAAGGGCAAGTCTTAAGTCAGCATCACATAATCCTGGGGAAACTGAGTGCCTCACCTGCTTTAGCACAACTACATGGCTTGGCCCTTGTCTGTCACCTCCCCTTCAAAGCACACTCTGAGAAGACACTGATTTGAGGATGGAATCTCACTGGGAAAAAAAGTTTCAAGAGAGCCTTGTAAGAAAAAAGGATAAGAAGAAAGGCAGGAGGCCATTATATGTCAGGGCAGCACAGTTTGCCATGAGCTAATTGCTTCTCTCTTTGGAGAATTAAATAAAGCAGAAAATAAAAACACTCAGGTAAAATAGCACTTGTCTGGGGTGGTAGTGATCTTTTGGCCAAAAGGTGAGCAGGTATAAAAGGTGGTGGAGGAAAAGCAGAGGTCTTGATGCCATATCATACTGCAACTGGCTCCTGTCCTAGCCTGCAGCAAGGCAGGATTATCAGCAGGATTAGTGAGGCAAGGAGAGACCACTGCTCCTACACATGATCTCTCCAAACTCCGATGACTCTTATCAGAAAGTTTTAATAGCACCATGGTTCCTGATGATACTGTGCATTTTTTAATACTGGGGTTCTGAGACACCCAGGTGCATTACCCTATAGTTATTACCCGTTGGTCATAGCTACTGTCTGGAAGTCATCAAAGCAATGCTGAGGCTCGGAAAAGCAAAAAAAAGGGTATTTTCTACAGCATGTTTTCCTTTGCAGGGGTCATTCATTCAGTGCAATTGTCATGAAATTCTGTCTCTCTCTACACTCACTCTGTCAGGATGGCAACAGAGAGAACAACGTATTCTTCCAGTGTAGACACAAATACCTTGTGTCATCAAGCCCCCATATTGTTACTGAGCCTCTTGAACACTCCAGCCTCTTGGCACGGGTTATTTCTGGGAAGGGTCTAGTGTGGAGGGGTGCTGGAGCCCTGCTGCAGAACGTGGTGCACAGGGAAGCTGGGATAGCACCAGCGTGGGGGCTGCAGGGGAGCCCATCTTTTGGGTCGCAGAGCCTGTGTAAATGACACCAGAACTAATCTTCCAGAGCAGGGCTCTGCCACTGGAACCAGACTGTGCCCGCGTCTCTGGTGGGTCTGGAAACAGATGCACAATTTAAGGATGCCTGTCACAAGGTATAAGGTTCAAAAGGACTGGCTCCAGTGCTCTGACACAACTCACTCCTCTCCCTTTTGTTTGGGAGAGTATAATTATCTGGGTCATATGTTGCAGTCATGTATAGGAAATGTGCTGTGATGGTTAGATTTTTTCTGTTGTGTAGGGTATCTGACTCTATTTAGAGTTTTGACCATTTTTCCGTTCATTTTTAATTCTTTTCTCTTGATCTAAAGATTATGGTAGGTGAATGGTGGTGCTATGGGTCAGGCTATCTTTTCCAGGCCAGAACAGAAAAAGACAGTCAGTCAATATTTTTTATGTGGCATAACTATAAGTTTATAACTGTAACACCAATTAATTTCAAATAGCCTTTTTTAAGTTTACAGTAACAGAAATGTTTGTAAATAAACACTGACAAAGAGTATCACTCTCTAGAACTTTTATGTGCTAACTTCACTCTGTGACATCCCTACAATTGCCCCAGTTTCTAAAATACATGTAGGTATGTTCATTAAGAAGAAACAGATGCCTTCCTTGTCAATGAGGCAAATGATCTTAAAGTGGAGAAAAAACAGATTTTCAAACCATAAGTCTGTACATAAAAGTACTTTGTTATCATAGTAAAATTATTATGGGCTAATGTCTCATGAAAATGTAGTAAAAAGTCAATAAAAGATGTCTACAATTTTGAAAGTTTCATAAAGTAATTCACATTCTTTTTTATATGATGCTAACTCTAAGAATTTTGCAAGTTATTTTAATGATAGCTGTGATCATTGTATTCTATTATGTATTCAGAAACAGTAGTGGAATTTTGTGTATTAGTCTGAAAGACTGAAAGCTGGAAGAGACATTTATGCAGTCCACAAATGCATTATGAAAGTACTTAATCTGAGGCAAACACAATTGTATATGCCTTTATTATGTACTCTTTTAGATTTAGGTATAACAGAGTACCTTACAGAGCATTTTAAGACATTAAACAAAATTGAATATATTGCCTTAGTTCATCCTAATTTTAGGTAGTGGTGGGGTTCTTTTTTAAGAAAAAACATTGAGGTTTTTTTAAGAAAAATTACTGGGTTTTTTTTTATAAGAAAACTTTTGCCAGTGAATGCAGGAACTGTCATGAGGTGGTACATCAAGCTACAGCTTCTTTTAGCAAATAGCTATTTTCTGAATGGCAATTTATTTTTTCCCTCTGAGTTTGCTTAATGATGTTATTCATAGAGTGATAACTTGTTGCAGTGTGGGGCTGCCTGCTCCAGTGGAACTCAGCAGGGGCTGGAAGCTGCTGCCTCTCTCAGGTCACTCCACTGTGAGGCAGCAGCTTGTATGCCTATGGAAACTCACTGATATCCAACTCCCTCCCCAAAGGAATATCACCCCTCAGTTCCTGTTTTGTTGTTTGGTTGGTTGTTTTTTATTTCAATACCAGGTAGCATCTCAAAAAACCTCACAAGAAATAGGAAAAAAACTTCTACACATGGATGTCTCCAGTCAAATATGGTTTTTATGAGTGGAGAGAGTGCTTTCTGGTTTTTATGAGTGCATTAAGTAGTTTTTTGACACTTCAATGTAAATCTGTCGACAGATAACATAAATATTAAGGAAGAGGGCATTTTTGCGACGAAGGTATGTAGAGGCCCAGAGGGCTGGTTTATCACAAGGTGCCAGTCCAAAAGTCAAAAGGGATTATGTTCATTATTGAACTAAGGAAGTCTGAATTTTGCCCACAAGATAAAACAAGCAAACAAATTAATAAATACAAAGCTTTCAATATCTTTTGATATGTCTTCTTGATGTCTGCCTCGTGCACCTGGAGGCAGTGACCACATATATGTGACGACTACTTGATGCTGACACAAATATTACTCGAAGTGTTATGTCCAAACGTGTCTTCACATCTACATTTTCACTTCATTTCTCTGATTGTTAACCCTTGGAGCTTTATTTTGAGTGGTTTTCCCACTAAAGAGATGTGAATATGTGAAAACATATGTTTTCACTATGTTTTATCAGTCCTAGTTATCAGAAGATTAATAAAGGATAAGTATTTTCCTCTGACATTATAGAATAAATTGTGTGTGGCTCAGTGGTTCATCCCGTAAAGTGGACATTGTAATATGATCATTGATTTTTTTCCTAATGACTTCAAAGAACCCACAAACACAATACATTATTAGGAGGATGTCCTGGTTTTGGCTGGGATTGAGTTAATTTTCTTCTTAGTAGCTGTAGAGTGCTGTGTTTTGGATTCAGTATGAGAATAATGTTGATAAAACACTGATGCTTTGGTTGTTGTTCAGTAGCGCTTATCCTAAGTCAAGGACTTTTCCCGTGCTCTCTCAGTGAGCAGGTGCACAAGAAGCCAGGAGGGAGCATGGATGGGACAGCTGAGCTGAACAGGCCAAAGGGATGGATTCTATACCATAGAACATCCTGAGCAGTGGATAAATTGGAGGGAGTTGGCCAGGAACCACTGAACATTGCTTCAGGATGGTTTGAACCTTAGTCAGTGGATAGTAAGAAATTATCAATATTAGTATTATTAATATATTTTACTTTGTGTCAGTTATTAAACTGTTCCTACCTCAACCACAAGTTTTACCCTTTTTTTTCTGACTCTCCTGCACATCCCACCTCATGGGGGATAATGAGTGACTCTGGTACTTAGTTGATGGTTGGGGTTAAACCATGACAGAGGAGCTGCAATAAGGTGTGAAATGCAAAACTGAACAGCCTGGTTGGGAGAAGCAGAATTGTCTCTCAAATCTCTTCTCCCATGCACAGCCCTTCGGAATTTACCATCTCTATGTATCATCCTCCTTCTTTTTCTCTGTCATCTTTAACTAATACCTCTGTTTACCTACTGAAATCTTCAACAACTAAATCTTAGTATGCAGAACTGCACAACTGTCTTAGCAATAGGTTTTAATTTATTTCTTTTTTTTTTTAAATTACACTTCAGCATCATTGTTGTTTGGGTTTCCTAGAGGACAGAAGGCTGCTAATTTAGGTGGAAATGGCCTAGACAACCAGAGAGAGAGAGGCAGGGCCACTGGATCATGGACAGTTTTTTGAAAGCAAGGACTTAGGAGACATCCTGGAACTATGAGTTTTCTTGCAGTTGCTCCACTAAGATGAATGGGAGACGTGTAGGTTCAGTGACTTTGAAAATGAGGTTATATAATCTCTGCAGGGGGTCCTTGCTTTTCTTCATGCTCTCATCCCCCGTGCCAAGCAGAATCCACATGTGTCAAAGAGATTATGGTTTCCTGTCTCCTAATGCCTTTTGTTTTACTCCTTTCCTATCTTGAAATCTGGAGTTCACCCATTGCCTTGGACTGAATTCTTCACACACAGTGTTGATTATACAGTTACATTTAGACAGAAACAAATACATCTTTTGGGTGAGAAGAGTGACCAGAGTGTGAACTATAGCTTGTTCTGTTCAGCACTGAGGCTGTCTATAGTTTTATCCAATGTAGTGCAATTTTCTGTAGAATTCCAGACAGCCGTAGTTTTTCCTTATGTTCCTACATAAAAACTAAAGTGCCAAATTAGCATTATTTCTAGCACTGAATTGTTGGGACAGGCATTTTTTCTTTTCATTTATTGGTTTATTTGAGGGCATTTCTGCAATAATTGAGAGTTCAGACTCAACTTGATGCTTAAAACCAATTGTTAATTTCGCTTTATAACAATAATTACTCAAAAGAATGAAAATTTCACAATGAATCTTCAAGCTCCTTATAGATCACGGACATATGGACAAATGGATGCATTTATTCTGGAAAATGAAATTCTTAGAAGAATTATTTCAGTGTGGTTGGATAAAATTAAATTTAACAGTGGTAGTTCAATAAGGAAGTTTTAATAATTAAAGAAAACATGTGACGAATTAAAATATAGAATTATCTTCTTTCTGGTACTACTGCAGACCAATTTAGGTAACATGGAGTGACCCGATCTCCTTTTTCTTCCTTACCAGAATTATTTACTTAAGTTCCACTCAATTACATCTATGTAATGTCATTGCAGGCTTAAAAGACAGTGGGGTGGCCTAGAATTATCTTGGGGTTTACTTTTGTCTTCGGAATCTTTATGACCCATGATGATGTGTGAAAAGGAAAGAGCACAGCTTGGCTTTCAGAAGCCAGGGTAAGTCTCATTGATTGATGATTAGGAACAATAACGTGCAAAGACTTTGTAAACTGGTCAAAAACTCTGTGCAAATCCCTAGAAAACAATAATATACTTAATACATTTTAAATTCTAACACCAATTTAACTTGTACGTACTGCACAATTTGTGTTGTGATTCTAAAATATTTATTTATATGCCTTAAACTAAAAAAGTTTATGGTTACAAAGAGCTAGATCATATTAAACAAAACAACAGGTTCCAAGTATTACATTGTTCCTCACTGAATTCAGCAGTAGATCTTGTCTGAGAATTGGATCCACAATTAATAATAGGTGAAAGGCTTTTGTCTAACAAAAGATGAAATAATTTTCCTAAGAAAATTAGCAGTCCTTAAAATAAAACTGAAGATTTACTCTACTGAGGTTGGACCAGCATATTTTATGTGCCCTTAAATAAACTCCTTACTGCTGAGAGGACACTGCAGTTGATAGTGATATTAGGTGTGAGATTATTAGACTCTCATAAATCCTCTTAAAAAGTACCAAAAAAAAGTTGGTCCACTGTCCTGAAAACAAAATGCTGAACAGCTTGCATTGCCATCAGTCTTTGCAGAAATATGTTAGCTGCACAGTGTCATTAACATATGTAAAGATAAATATGCTACATTTAAATTAACCTCTTGATATTGCTTTAAAGATTTAACAGTAGATGTGTCCTATGGAAACCCTGAGCCAAGGCAGAAAAATAAGTGTCCTCTTCAAACTCTATTGGTTTGTAAAGCATTTACACCTGTGACTTCTTAATATTTTGTCCCTAACCAATCTGAGTTCTGTGAACTTCTCCTTTCTGTTTCAGAGGCTTTGTAGTCCACTCATCAGGGGTTTTTTTTTGCTTGTCCCTATAGACATTGATCTCACTTTGGTTTTCATGCTTCCCATTCCAGGTATCCTGGGATGTACAGTGATTCCCTGTATATTCCATTCCCCCTTTTCTTCCCCAAGCCTTCTTTCCCTACAGTAACATTCCCAGTGTTCTCTGTTCTGTATCCTCACATCAGGATTCATCATACCTCTTCTCATGTATCTACAGTTTTGGGTCCCCATGGCCAGCCATGCTGAGTCTGCTGTTTTCCTCCTTTCCATGGAAGTTGTCATTTCTAATTGTGCCTGAAAGTTATCCTCTCCCCTGTGCCTCTGGCACCTTCTAGTCCCTTCTTCCTTTCCTTTTAAGACTTATTTTTGCCTCTGACAGATGTATCATTTAGACCATCAGCCTACAAAAACCTACTGGGATGATGGCTAGAGCCAAGGTGGGAGTAGTTTTGCTGCAAGGTATTAATTTATGTTATCAGTTCTATTCTTTGAGCTGCAGATAATTGGAAAGATTATTCTAGCTGCTTAGGTAAATAGATGGAGAAGACTTAATGCTTTTTATCATTTTAATTTTTTTCCTCTGAGAAATCAATACATTTTTGCCCATTGATTCTGGAATTTGGAACACAGATCACATGGGATGTGCAAAAGTGCATGGAAAAGGAAATGCATCAAGTTCAACCAGAGGTCTTATAATCATAGTTGGTCAGTAACCAAAAGTAAATATTCTTATCTGCCTTTCTCCATTCCTGAATAAGCAAGTGAGTAAAGAAATAAGATGTCATTTTACTTAATTCTTATAAGTAATTATGGTTATCCACTGAGGCTTGGTTCTCACAGATGGATTTATGAAGTTTATCAGATTATCTTCTCACTTTCCATGACCAAGACTCTTTTTCTGTTTTTTGTTGTCTTTTATCTTGTCATAGTTATATATTGTAAGATTGAAATTCATTTTACCTAACTCTCTACAGTGTTTACCTAAACATCTACAGTGTTTCAGTTAGACGGTCTTTATAGTTGAAGAAAAGAAAGAGGCATTTTTAGGGTATGATTCATTTGACCCTTTTCAGATGTCTACTTTAGGGATGGATTAAGTGTACTGAAGAAGTACCTCCTCTACAAAGAAAATCTAGAGGCACTAGATCAAATGTGAAACTCTCATTGTCTTTGCACTTGCTTAAATTAGGAATTTCAAGTTAATGATTAGAATTAATTAATGAAATCCACTTCAGTATGGAGCTGATATACAAGTAATCTCTATCATCTAAGCCTTGATTCAAGAATATTTGTTTTCACTTTAGTTTGACTGGACTTTTAAGCATATCTAGTCCAACACGCCTGCTGTGGACAGGGAAATCTTTCACTAGATTAGATTGTTCAAATCCTCATCCAGTCTGACTTGAACACTTTCAGGGATGGGACATCCACAGTTTCTCTGGACAACCTGTTTCAGTGTCTCATCACCCTCATTATAAAGAAATTTCTTCCTTACAGCCAATCTAAATCTACACTCTCAACATAAAATCATTTTGTCCTGTCTGACAGGACAGGGCCTGGTTAAAAGCTTTTCTTTTTCTTTCTTATAAGCCACTTTTAAAATTGAAAGGCCATAATAAGGTCTCCCTCGAGCTTTCTCTTCTCTAGGCTGAACCCCAGCTCTCTCAGTTCTGTCTTCCTAGAGGAGGTGCTCCAGCCCTTCGATCATCTTCATGGCCCTCCTCTGGACTCACTCCAGCAGGTGCACATCCTTCCTATGTTGTGGGCTCCAGAGCTGGACACAGCATTCCAGATGGGGTCTCACAAGAGCAAATTAGAGGGGGAGAATCACCTCCCTCACCCTGCTGATCACGCTTCTTCTTATGCAGCCCAGGAAGCAGTTAGTTTTCTTGTACCGTGTTAAACATTATTCTTTGTGTCTTTTCCCACAATAAACTCTACTTGCAGTGGTAGCACATTATTCTCTAGGGGGAAAATGGTAGAAAAAGAATGACAGGATGAAGCAGAGAGTAGTAGGAATCTTCTAAAATAAAAAATATTATTTGTAATGATATCTTGTAAATAAAATCTAATACAATAAATCCAAAATAATTTCCAATGTGTCTTACTAAAATAAGCAGAACTTTAAAAAAAAATGGTCTATGACAGTTGCTTTACTTAGACCCTGTTTGCCCTTAAAACAATTTGCTGACATAGCTGGGCTAGGAAGGAGTGAGATGTTTTCATCATCCTGACTGACATAAATATGATAGCAACTCTCTGGATGTAGATATGTTTCTAAAACAGCAAAAAAAGCCAATTTGCAAGTACAGCTTATTCTATTCCTGGAATGAAACTCCTTTTGCTGTTGCTCTATCTCCATGGTCAGGACTTACCAATATAAACATATGTTAGGATGTGATTATTAAGAGATGCCTCTGCCTAAATTAAGGTGCAAAGGAGAACATATGCCAAAATCAATAGTACAGGTTTTATTCAACAGTAAATGTGAGGTAGAGAGAGAGATTGAAATAGGAAGGGGGTATAGATGGGAGAGAGAAAGAGACTGAGAGAGGAAGAGACTGAGAGAGAGATTAAGCAAAGATGTTACCACCACGTGGATTCCGATGGTATCCCATTGGTCCTCTTCTTCTGGTCTTC
>VYZT01050974.1:0-35393 GCA_013400735.1 Pomatostomus ruficeps | reverse complement strand
GCAGAAAAGGCCCTGATGCTGTGTGAGCACTGCTCAGCAATAACAAAAACATCAGGGTGTCATCAACACTGTTTTCAGCACAAATCTAAAACATAGCACCATATGAGCTGCTGTGAAGAAAAACAACTATTCCATCCTCTACCAGGGCACCAGCGAAGGGGAGTGTGCTGCTTGGGTGCCAAAGTCAGCTTGAGATGTGCTCGTAGTGCTGGAAAAGGTTGTGAGCCTTTAGTGTCCCAGCATGGCACTTTAGCTAATGAGCCAGTGATGTGTGCACACAGTAATAAGGGAAGTGCAGGATTTCTCAGAGCTCACCTCTCTAAGCAGCACCAAAGGGGCAGCAGCAGAATGTCATCTCTGTGCTGTAAGCTGGTGTGCTGGGCAGGCAAGTTATTGAAACTGGCCTCCAAAATTAGAGGTGACAGCAGTCCTTGGAGAAGACGCGTGTTTCTCTCGAGGGACCACCTGGGAGATGGGATATATGCACCCGCGTCACCAAAATTTGAGGTAAAGCACCCCTTCAGACCACTTACTCCTTTGAGAAGAATCATTGTCTGCAGCATATTGGCAAATTTCTTGTCTAATCTGGTTCTTAGTACTTAGGGAATTTTTTCTCTCTGGTCTGGGGAGGATATTTAGCAGTCTGACACATACTATTGCATGATTTTTTTCCCAGAGATTTAGCCTAAATTTTTGTTGACTTAGGTTTTACCCTGTTGCATCTTGCTACATTAATGGGATGGCCATAAGCAACATTTTTTTCTTCCTCGAAGCTTCAGCCTTGGTAGTGTTTCATATCATTATGAGTAAGAAAACTGTACAGATGTAATTTATGGGGCACATACACAGCAGAGCTCACTACACAAAGGCGCACCAGTTCGGAGTGGAGCTACAGGCCTTTGTTTCCAGATGATGACTTCGTCGGGTTTGGTTCAGACACATGGGGAGCCACAGTTAAAATAATCACTTAAATAGCAGAGTTAATGTATAATTCTTTCAAATCTTAACAGTTTTAGAAGCTATCTTACTACTGTCTTGGCTGTTTTATTCATTGCTGATTGTTTTCTTTCCATTTGGAGATGATCTGATTTTCTGAAGATCTCATTTTAAAAAGGCTGAGTGCAATTAATCAATTCTGTTGGGCTGGATTTCTGGAGTGCTCATTACATTTCAGCAGTGCTTAGTTCCTTTCTGTAATGCCGTCTAAATGCATTCCAGATTTAACTTTCTGACTCCTTTGTGGGCTCTGTTACACTTCACAGCCTAGGCCAGATGAGGCAAGTTCATGTAGCACTGCTGGGGTAAGTGCTGCCGTAGAAGACAACACCAGATGGGCATTGGGATTCTATTTTTCTTTACTAGACAGATCATCTGCGTGGTGTGTGTGGAGAGGGATTCTCTTCTCCTCTTGGTCCTCCACTGGTGTTGAAGAATAGAAATACTGTAATAATACGAATCTAGGAGCATGTAGACACTCCCCCCTCCCATGTGCAAGGCACCATATAGAAAGAGAAGAAAATGGACAATATATTAAATAATTTAACATTTCTTGCAACGGCCAATTTCAGATATACAAAAGTAGTAGCAAATGGAAATTCAGAGGCAGGACCGGACAGTCTGACTTGCAACAACCTTGCCACGTCACCTGACCCAGCTGTTGTCAAGATACTTTGTGGGAAGTCACCATTCTTTTAGTATGGAAAACTCCAGACAGTCTTCTCTCTACATCTGTAGTCCTTCTGGATGAAGAGAAAATTCAGACTCTGACCCAAGATGGCTATGTATTCATCACTGTTGGATAAGCAAGTCAGGAGTTTCATGACACGAAGTTTCCTCAAAGAGAAGCAGCCATGGTTAGCATAACATCTGGCAATGTTGACGTAATCTACTGTTTAATTCACATCATCTGTTGCCAGTCAGAGACACTCAGAGATGCAGTATTGTAAAATGCAATTATTCTAAACTCTGGGCACAAAATTTCACACTGAAGATTTGGGGAAAGTTCCTTTTTCTGCTGTGCACATGTGACACATCATCCTTCTGGCTCAAACTGAATGTCAGTGTTGTGTGATATGGCTGAATATCAGATCATGTTTCCTGATAGACATCTGTGACTTTTTTACCTAGGAAGATAAAGGGAAAAAGGTGAAAGTATCTTGACTGATTTTAGCTGGTCACTAAAACACTCATGGGATACAGAAGCCTTTCCATGAGTTGTCTTCCTACATCCCTTGGCCTGCTGATTTGCATACATGTTGTGCCATAAATTTGTTCTTCCATCATATTTAGGGAGTGGGAAAAATCACTGTCTTGGGGAGGAACTGACGTAGCATATTATGATGTGTTTCTGAAATATTTTGTGTTCCCCTTATTACAAAAACCAGGGTTTTAAGATCGTATGCACTTAAGGAAGATTTGAAAGCTGTGATCTTGCAAGTGGTAGGATAGCACTGGGAGGAGGAGGCTCAATGCGACCAACTATATGCAAGGAAACATGATGCTCATGTGAAGGAATGGTCTGTGAATAGATGTAGTAGGGAGGTGCTGAATCCTAACTTTTCAATCAACCTCATGTCCAGCACTGAACACCACTTAATTTAAAGAGAATTATTTAATCTTTAGTGAAGGTTAGCTCACAAATACCAACTATTTTTGACGACACAGCATTAAACTGTCTCTTTGAAACTGAAAGCCTTAAATCTTTGTCAGTGCTTCATTTTCCTTTGTGCTCCGTTTGAAGTCATGGATCTTGTTTTTCCAGGAAAGAGTAGATAATGGGTATCTAGACTGAGGGTGTCTAGCTTATTTTTTCTTGAAAATCTCCAGTGTTAGTGTAATAAAAGGCTGTGGGGGTTATGTAGTTTCAGCCTCAGAAAGAGCAGCTTTTGCATTGGAGTCCGCTTTTAAAATCCTGCCATGGCAGACTTTTAAATAACTGATGGTCTTGCAGTTGTCACTTCTAAAGAGAGCAGATAGAGCACATCTGAAGAGAGGAAGAGAAATATTACCTAGACTGGAGATCAAAGTATGCTTCCACTGGGACCAAATCCAGCTAATGCTATGTTTACTTTAATAACCTCCAAGGAAGGGTACCTATCCATTTCAGTCTCACTATCATTTATGAAAGCTACCAAGGAGGAAATTAGAGATTTGAAAAGTCAGCTGCAGGAATTCATCTTATGCCTATTCAAATAATGGCTTGCTGATTACTGAAGCTTTCATTTCTGAAGCAGAAAAGAAAATCTGCACTTTGAATGCCACATGGAGTTGTATGAGATACAGAAGAGCACTCATGGGTTCAACACTCACTTAGCAGGCTCTTTAAATGGGCAAGATCTACTTCCCCCTCCTTGTCAGCTTCTCAGTGAACCTATGACAACCTCCAAGTGTCCCAGCTGTGGCTCCTAGTGAGGCACTGCAAGCTGCATGAGTGGTGTTGTGTACATGCAATGTGCTGGGCAGTGCCCGGGCTCTCAAGGGCACAAATGATGCCAATGCAGCAACTGAATCTGACTGTCCAGTGCTCCTGTAAACAAGCTTTTAATCCCAAATACACTTCCAGAACAAATTTGCAGACAATTTATTTTAGTGTGTTTTTGTGTTGTGCTTTGTGAAGAGCAAGAGATGCAACCATTCAAATCCAGTTTAGATGCAGGCTACAAGAAAAATGTAGACAGGAATGCAGTATACTCACCCTCTATGCTATTAAAGATGGTAATCCAGGACTGTTCTCTGACCTGAGCACATCCTCACAGCATGGCTCACGGGCGTATGGCTAAACTCTTCCCTTTAAATGAGGTAGGTCAAAGATGCATGCTGGGATGAATCCTCCATTGGGGCCAGCACTGTTATTTGGAGTTGATGGTAAAGGTGGCCATGAGATATCACTCAAACCTGTGCCCTGTCTGGTTTAAGTTTACTAGTGCACGTGTAATCATAAGGCCAGGATAGATTTCACCCACTAGTGATGAAGGAATTTGACTGTGCTGACTCCATCCTCCCCTCTCCTTGCTTATCCTTGGCTTTTCCTGGCTCTCTGCACTGTTGCAGCTGTTGACAATTAGAGTGATGACTTCTGTCCATCTCTGAGAGACCCCCAGGTACTGTCCCACAAGGAGACCGAGCTGCCAGCACAATAGTGTGGAGCAAACACCTTCCATTAGAAGACACAGTGGAGAGGCTTCATGGGCCACAGGAGACCAGCGGGATGTAGTCAGAGGGTTGCACGACCTGTTGTTCAGGGGATATGAAGGGCTCTGGATCTGGCAGAAACTGAAATCCTGTTTGGGGTACCAGCTCCTCACTTCTCATGATGGGAATAGTATCTCGCTGCTATATATCTTTTGGCCTTTTAGCGTAACTGACCAGATATTTCACTGAAATGATGTCTGTTTGTTATAGATTCCTCCTTTCCATGGAACTGTCAAGGCACAAAAGAAGGGAGAATTCTGAAACAGGTCAGATTTTAAATCTATTTGTCAGGAAGTGCATGAAGTCCATACTGAGGGTTGAACTCAGGTCTCGAGCTGTCCATCAGAGCCGAGGGAACCTCATTAATGACTCAATGACTAGGACAATTGAAATTGAATGTTTGGTTAAATGAGGACTTTTGATATTTTCCCATTTCCTTTCCTAGTAATAAAAAAAGATAAGTATATAAAAATACTTCTATCAGTAATCTTCTCCAATCAGTGGCATGAGTTAAAATCATACAGCTATGTTCAGGAGAGAAACAGGGTAAAAGATATTATATATACATATATAGAGACAATGAGTGAAGTTACACACAAAGTATATGTGGAGATGGACAAAAATGTGAGTTCTTACATGTTTTAACTTTATTGTGTGGTTACAGCTGGAACATGTGCTCAAGAACTGTCACTCTTCTATCAACAGCTGGTACTTCACTGCATTCTCACACACTAACAAAATGTTGTCATGCAGGAGATTCAGTGAGGAAGACCTGCTGTTCTGGCCACTGCGATTAATCACACTAATTATGGCTGGAGATTAGAGAGCATCCAGCAATACTTTAGGATACATGGGTTATGGGAAGTGAAATTTGCTATTTTTACTCCTCCCTGTCAAGAAGGAATTGCCATGTATGGCACTTAAAAATGTTTGAGCAGATTAATTTTCTTATGCCAAGCTGAGAGGTCTCAGGTCTCATTCTCAGGCCAGGCATTGATAACAGGACATGCTTCAAGTGGTACTGCCTATCACTCTGGGTGCTAGTAACAGAAAATAAAAATCAGCCCCTTTTCAGAAATCTGCACTAAAGCTGGGCTTTAAAATTTAAAAAGCAGGAAACAGCAAGATCCCAGTGGAATGTGGAAAAGGCTTTAGGATGGAACTTGGAAGATTGATAATTTTTTCTTGGCTCTTGGGAAAATTACTACAACTCCTGACTTGTTTTTCCCTTCTCACTCCTTATTCTGCCTATCTTGTTTATGGGAGCTTTGCTGTGTGTTTGCATGTCTGGGGGTTTGCTGGGTTTTGCTATGATAGTACTTGTAGCAGCTCTTTCCATAGCTACACCTGTAGCCACCAGCCACCCATGTGACATGTTGGGAATGGAGGCTTCCCAAGTGCTGATTAGCTGCTGTCTGACAGTTTATTGTTCCATTGTTTTTTATTCAGAAAGTCTGGTAAGTCTATTTGGAACAGCATTTTTTTCTGCAGCACTGGCTTCAAATTTTGGCACTTGGAGTGTCCATCCAGTCATATGTAAAAATTTACCCTAGTTATTTTATCTGGGAAAAGGTTTTTGCTTTCTTTCAGCATCTGGAACACGAGTAACAATGATCACGGTGGAACCAAGAGTACATTACCTGAGAAACAATGTTATTACTTTTCTTCCAAATGAATTCTGATTTCTCAAACACCACTGAGCTTTTACCCAATTGTGTGGTTGTGGGGGGTTTCAAGGTATGACATTGAAGTCTGTCACTCAAATCATTGATAGAGCTTAATATGAAGCCTGTGCTATTCAGCACATGCTTTAGGTCTAGTCTGTGGGAAATGGAGACTCCCCTTGCATTTGTCTTTTGTCATTACTGGCATCAGATAAACATATGCAGCTTCCAGTTTCCCTCAATGGCTGGACCACAAAAGCCAATGAACCAAAGAAGATGAGAATAGAATTTCCTAGGAACCAGCTAAGAGGATATGGAACAATACAAGTGAAAATATTGCTTAGTCCATTGAAAATGGGGGTCTTTGGCCATTATTTTTGTAAAACTAAGTCCTAGATTAGCATTTTATCTGTGTCCCTGCTTTCCATGCTTCTGTTGATCCCCTTCATTAGCCAGCTCCCACCAGCTCCTGCATAGAGAACTTGTGGAGCTGGTTAGTTTAATGTTGATTCCAGATCTTCTAATTTGCTCCTGGCTTGCTCACAGCAACCTATGCTCTCCCAGCCACTGGCTTCTAGTCTTACTCTTTTCTTGTACTTTTTCCAAGTCCAAGAGAATTTCTTACCTTTCCCCATCCTCCTCAGGCTCCTGCCACTCCATTGCCGTGGTCTCACAGCCTTTTCTGTGTACAGAAGCACTATCCATGGCAGGGTGAAGTAGCAGAGCATGATGATGTCTAAAATAACAACTTGCTTTGGAAGGAAGAGGCTTTTTCTAATTTTGCTGTTGCTTTGCTGCTACAACAGACAATTTGGACAAAAGTGGCAGAGTTGAACTGATGGCACTGAGCTACTGCTCCCTGCTCAGAATCTGGGAAAGGAAGTTTGTAGGGCAGAAAACCTCTGGCTGATAATGGTATGGATGTGGGTGAAGAGAAAAGTGGACAGCAAAGCTAGGATGCATTTAAATGCAATCCCAGGAATGAAGTTGGTGTGCATAATATTTGAAGTATTTCCCCTTATTCATATGACAAACCAGGAACAGTGGTTTGTTTATTTAAGTGGTACTTAAAAAATCTGCTTAGGAAAGAGTATAGACTAGGAGTTCATCCGCTGGCCGAGATTCTTCTGATACTGCCACTAATCACAGTGGCTGCTTGTGGTGAGCACAAACTTCTTGTTTCCCACGGAATTATCTGTCTCTGCTCTGTAGTGCTCTGTGGTGTGTGGTGGGAGGGTTTATGTGTGTGGGATGGTGGCAGTACTGGCTGCTCATTAACTCCCCTCACTTTCTTTGATCATAAAGGGTGATGCAATGTGCTGAACTGCTCTAAGGCTGATTCAGCACCACTTGCATTGATTCAGCACCAGTTCTTCACTTTCTCAGCATGTTCACAGACAGTGCAGTTTTGTGTCACTGGGTCATAAATATCTCAGCCATAATAGATGAATGAATTAATACACTGGGACATGTTTATCCATCTAACTTTGTATTCTATTTTGCTTACTGATCTGTCACAATCATGACTTCAAGAAAAATTACTTGAATCTTACACTTGGAGAATGGTGTAGCTGAGTGACTTGCATGGATGCTATGCAACTTTGCTTGAAAGCCACTTTCAAGCCTCTTACCTGCAGCCTAAACCTGGCATTAGGAAGTCAGAAAAGATTCACAAAAAATTTCATAAGCCTCTGAGACTGGGAAAAATTACTACTAGTGCACTTTGAAGAAGTATGTCCTGTTGTCACTGGGTTAGATGACTTCTTTATCTGCCTTCATGGGAAATATCTTAAATTCTGAATTAAAAGAAGCTTGCTGAAGAAGATTGGGAAGGGAAGTTTGGGAAGATCCCTGGAGAGAATGACTAAGAGGGAGCTCACATGGCCCAGCCTTGCCAAATGTCCTGGATAACAGTGCTTGCTAAGCCTGGAAGTGTGCACAGTGTGTGCATTGATCAAGTACACAAATCTGGGACAGGGTTGCCCAAATGTGTTAACACTAAAGATGACGAATGTCAGCTGGATTAAACAGTAGCTGGGCAATTACAAAGACTATTATTACTTTTAGAACAAAGAAGGGGTCAGCTGAAAATAAATAAATAAGAACAAACATTTGTGATGTGGGGAAAGAGCCCAAAGAGGAAACTGCTGTAGCACCAGTCGCACCCTAGTTTGACATCACCATGGGTCACCCTGTTGGTGGTGATTTGCTGTCCCAGCCAGATCCAGCACTGTGCTTTGTTCTTTATTTGGTAGGGAGGCAGATGGGCTCCCTAATATCTCCTTCACTAGCAGCAGATGAAAGTTTAGTCACCTAGTTTACAACAAATCATTCTGTAGGCAAAACTACCAAGTGTGTTTCCCTGGGGATGTGGGGTGAGAAAGACCCCTTTTCCAGCAGTCCCACTTAGATCAGTTTTAGTATGGGATGAACAGTCCTCTGAGAGTGTCAAAATCTACCTGCTAGGATATATCACCTATTTTGAAGTAGTGGCAATGGTAGAGCAAAGAGATTCCCCTCTCACCCCTCTCCCCACTACAGTCTGCTTTCTCTCCATGAGGGTTTACTCAGTGCACCCAGGTAGCCACAGACTCATCGACTTGGCCCTCTGAAAGATTTTCACAAACAGCTTCTCCCTGGGTGGTGACTTAAAAAATACATTTCTGTGTTAAACAAAAAGACATGATTGCAAATGGAACCTCACAGTCAAACTTTTTTCCTTCCTCTGCTTTTTCCGTACTATAGCATTTGAGACAGCTTAATTTAGCTGAAAATATAAGGAGGTTATGAATGCATAGATATTTTCACCTTTACTATATTATAATTTAAATGAACTGCAGAAAATGATTAAGTATTTATAGCTGATGCTGAACATTTATCTATTTCTGATACTTATCTATGTAAGATATGATGGTACTTAGTAGGAAAATGTAATTCCAAATATGGTTTTAGGGGATAGAAAAATATGTGTGCTATACTATGTTTTTGTATGTATGCAGGGAAGTAAAACGGAAGAGTAAACTCCAGAAACCTTAAATCATTGAGTATATGGAGGCCATATGGAACTGATTGTTGGCATATTACACAGTAAAACACACAGACACAAAAAACCAATCCCACAAGTAATGGTTTTCAGACAAATTATTTAGCTATAAAATGATTATTTCAAGAAAACATATTTGAGGCAAAACAGCTTATACCAGCAATTTATTTAAAATTTTGCTCCCACCATATATTTGTAGCTAGAGGATCTTGTTTAGAAATAGGTCATTTTTTCCACCTGAAGAATCACTTCTATGTTAGTGTAGTGGGTTTCCCAGCATAGAAGTGGATTAAACTTCCACATTAATGCATCCATAATTCCTTTCCCAACTACGGTGTAGCTGTTCTAGAATGCTTTGGTTTTTTTAGCACTAATATAAACCAACTTGAACCTCAGCATGTGTTCTAAACTTAGATGCCTGTGTGTATTAGTTATTTATATTTGTTGTTTTAAAAATGTACTTAATATGTTTAATTTAATTTAAAAAAGGAAACTTCAGCCTCTCTAGAATAATTCCTCTGACAAAAAATGTAGGATTGATGCTATATGATTACCTCTGGGCTGGGTGCAACCTGGAGAAGGTGTGAGAAGCACTGACACAGCTCCACTGCATAGAAGAGAAAGGGGAGGACTTCGGCCATCGGGTCCCCTCGTATCACTGGATCACAGTGACATGTGGGGATACCATTTAATGAAGTTCCTAGAGGTAATTTCTGTGATGAAGAGAGTAAGATGTTCAAGAGAAGCATCCTGGGAAGCAGCAGGAAGTGGGGGGCGGGGAGGCAAGCATAGTTTAAATACTCCTAATCTGCTGCATGTACTTTATTCTTGGGTATACCAAAAGTATCAGAATTACGACTGCCATATAGCCAGCAGTGTTCACTTACTGAATTGATTTTGGTGATATGCAGGTAGTTTAAGAAAGAAGAGGTCCAGTTAAAGGGGAAGAAGTCATCAGGAAGGCAAAGAACTTCTGATGACTAAACTCTCACATGTGACAGAAATGTGCAGAAAGAAATAGCAGCTCAAGAGTGCCAGATCTTATGTCTTGTTTTCCTTGTTGTGGCAAAGGCTCAAGGGTCATAACAATGAACACCATCACCTGTAAGCTCTGCTTTTTATTGGGATAATACAGTTGTGATGGCAAAACATGGGAAACCAGTGAATCCTTACAAATTTTGCGCTGTGTCAGAGGAGCTACATGATGTGTCACTCAGACTCTCTTTCATGTTGGATAGAAGAGGATTAGGCATCTGTGCCAGTTCTTGCTTTAACCCTAGTATGATTTCAATAACACTCTTATTATTGGGGGATTTTATTGGATGTAACTTATTAGGAAACAGTTCATATTATGGTTTTAGTAATAGCACTGACATGCAATACCTCTGTGGTACTGGATGTTTGCTGTCTTGTTTAGCATAATCCCAATGGGTGTAAATAACAATCAGGATTTTATGGTCATGTGTTTTAATATGATGATTAGAAAGAGAATTAGATATTTTCACTAATCATGAAAGCATATTTGACTCAGTGATAGATGTTATTCCAAGTATTCATATTACAACATAACCTTAATTTCAGTGCTAAGTCAAGAGGTGTTGCAATGTTATGCAACTGAGATGGGCCTGAAATATTGGCTCTAAACAGGATTATTTCTAAAGTTTTTGTACCTGGTACTCATTGACACTGAGTCAAAGAGAAGCTAATAAATCTTAATTCTGTTGTCAGAGCTTTCAAAAGATGATAATGCTTCCACCTAAGATTTTGGGGTATTATATATACCTCATAATTTTCTGAGGCTTAGAAGGAGTAGATGCTAAGATGCTGAAAATTTAGCTGTTGTTGAAACATAGAGCAGACAGCCCTTCTCATACATACCTTGTTTTCTCTAAAGCCAGCTCACACATGGCTTTAGATAAAAACTACAGAGAAGTGAACTGCTGTTCTGTGAGAACTTGGCCAGGTGACAACGATAATATTCTTGCTGCCCTAGAGGTCCTTGTCAGACTGAGCATTTGTCACCACAGTCTACAGGCACTTTTCTCCACACATGTTATTTGATAGTAAAATCACTGCAATACCTCTTGTAACATATATCAATCTTCTGTCAGAGGGAGCCCAAGATAATGAACAAAAAGAGCTCTGAGGACTGGAGCTGAATGGTTAATGTTAGGATGTATCAACTTTTACTTATATTTGGCTTGGAAATAATTTACCTGTAAGCATGGTTATAGCTTCTTCAATGTCTGTATTGTATGAGTATTTTTGCTTGCAGATATACATGCTGCAATTTGGGTTGTCAGCTATTTTGACTATTCTTCCTGGTACCATATACCATCTGGAAAAATGCTCTATTTTTGATTCACAAGGGCTTTGTAAAATAGTTATTTTTGTGCAGCTAAGAGGAACTGAAGAAACTTTAGGGATGCATTAAATATTTTGTTTCAATATCCAGACCTTGCAAATTATGGACAAGATTTTCTTTAGTTTGAATTAATAAATCAGAATGGTTATAATTCCCTAGCCAGGAAAAGAAGTGATGGGAAGAAAGGGTAGAAATCTCTTCAGTCATTTTGAGAGCCTGTATGTGGAAAGGCTGTGTAACTCTCTGTGGTCCTACATTGGGTAAAAGCAGAGGAGCCTTGTAGCTCAAAGTGTATGAATGAAAAGGAACAGCTGATATTCAGCCTTTAATAACAAACCCAGATCCCATTCAAGGGCAAATTTGTGCTTCTTATAAGTACCACAGACCTTCCAGCACTTTATGGCTGTCAAGTCTATAAAATAATGCTTAAACCACCTTAAAGAACAGGGCCACCTCCACAGGGTTCTCTTTCTGCTCCCGAGAGGCACCACTGACATAGTATGTTTTACGCTCAGATGTAAGGGTCACTCCTGAACTAGTCATGTTTTCTAGTGTTGACTAGAAAATCTTTCTATTTTCCCTTTTAACAGCAGGAAATGGTAACTTTTCACATATCCAAAAGAGGAAGAACCCAAACCAGAACCGTTTTTACTCAAAAAAGTTTATTGTTTTTTATGGAAAACCTGAAATTTTCTTCTTGTATTTTCAGAGAAAAACACCCATGTAACTCAGTTTTCTGCCAAAAAAAAAAAAAAGTGTTGACTTATCTGCGCTCTGTTGACCAGCTGTAATACTCAAATCTGTCTCTATCCTGGCTTTGGACTGAAACAGTGCTTCCTGGGGAATATTTACTACTTTGTATACCCAAAGAGATTAGTGGATTTACAAAGCTAACAATAAGCATCTTGAATTTGCTCTTAACGGGTTTACCATTGATACTCTGGAAGCTCAATCCAGACATTTACCTATCCTGATGTACAATATGGCAGCAAAACACAATGGGTAAAACCCGCACTTCAGTTACAGCCCAAGACTGATTTAAATGTAGCTGTCATTTCTGCAATGGCAAGCTCTACCTAAGTGCATATTAAACATGGCCCATCTTTCAGCCCTCCGGACTGCAAAGAGCATGTTGAATATTTGTGTCAAACCTCTATAAAATCAAGGTCACTGTGTCACAGATTGGACCAGGAATCAGGTCCAATCATTCAACACGGCACAGGACTTCTGGGAGGAGTTCATGGTGATGTTTAGGCAGAAGCCAATGTTACCCAAGGGGTCTCTTTTTCTGGAAAGTAACAGCACTATGCTGAAAACCCTGGCTCAAAATTTTACTTTTCATTCAGCTCTGGGTTAATAAGACAAACAAAACAGAAACAATAACAATGAACCCAAATCCTCGGACAACTAGTTGAAAAAAAGGATTCAATGAAAGGGCAAGGCATACAAACAGAGTAAGTGGCACATTATATAAAAGTCTTCAATACAAAGACTATCTTGCAAGTAAGAAAAATCCCAGAGAGCTCTTGTCTTTGATGGTCTAGGCTGAGGGTCCTTCTCACTTTTCCCTTTTCAGGATTCTCTCTTTGGGGCAGCTCTGCTCTGTGCAGCCCTTCCAAAGACACTGCTGAGATCCAACACAGGAGCCACCCAGCTGAAGAGCTGCAGTGGGACCCTTCATGGAGACCATGGCAGTCTGGGTGGGGAGGCAGGGTTGCTTTTTTTTCCACTGACTTGTTGCCACAAGCAAAGATAGAGTCTATTCCACCTATTTTATTCCACATAGAGCTACTTAACTGTGTCAGATTTTAGTACAGGTGTGTGTATATATGCATATATATTCAGCACAACTCACATATGGCATGTGTACTGAAAACTACCCTTCTAATCACATTATATATTCTCAGAATGTGGTAAGAATGGCTGCTTTATCTTCCTCTCAAAACCTAACTTTTGCCTTCAAGAAGCAAAATTTCATGGTGGAGCTGCAGTTGCCAAAATGCCAATGAAGCCATCTCCTTCTTTCTCCTGTGACACCACAGAGCTTTGTATCGAAAAGTGTTATTATGTCTTAAAACCACTGCATTCTTTACATACTGCTATAGTTGCCAAATCTGTGTTTAGAACACAATGAGTTTAAGAGCTGTTTCTTCAGATGTGTAGTTAATGTTAGGCTGTGCAATGCCAATACACACACCTAAAGAGAAAAATTCTTATGAGTGCCTGAAGGTCCTGAGGTTGTTGACCCTGGAGAAAAGGACTCTCAGGGGAGATTTTATTGCTTTCTACAGCTACTTGAAATGGGGCTGTAGCAAGGTTTAGGTTGGAGAGTAAGAAAAATTTCTTCACTATAAGGGTGGTCAGGCATTGGAACAAAATGCCCAGGGGAAGTGATGTCATTCCCATCCCTGGAGGTATTTAAAAGATGTATAGATGTGGCACTTAGGGACATGGTTTAGTGATAAACATGGTAGTGTTGGGTTAATGGTGAGACTCAAAGATCTTCAGGGTCTTTTCCAACCTAAACCAATCTATGACTCTAAATAAGAATGTCATCAAAGAAAGGCATGGCAAGGTAAGGTCTGGTTTGTTGTAGCTGAGATTTTGTCTGGTACTGAAATCTGAATTTAAAAGCCTTATTTCACATGCTTGTTTTGAAAAGTTTGGCCTGTGCATTCTATAATGCCCTTTTACATACTGTATGTCTGCCTTCAGGGACCTGCCTCTTTCATTATACTTTGTTTTTGTGTCTGCAGCATTCAATTAAAAACACAACAACATCTGATGAGTAACTCCTGAGTATTTCAAATGATGTGATCTTCAGCATTAGGAATGAATGAAGGGTTGAATCAGCAGATCTTAGAGTCCCTGGATTGAATTTGTTCAGTAAAATTTATTCTGCTATGTATGTATGTGTATATGAAAGGGGGTAGGAGTGACTGAAGTCCTTCTTGGTCCTTTGTTGTTCCCCAAAGACTTTGTCAAGTCTTGCTTTACAGATTGAAAGCCCCGCGAGAATCGTTTTTTGGGGGGCTGTAAAGATTTGTTCTAGCTTCTTTTTCTCTTTCATCCAATTAGTAATTTATTATTCCACGAAGAATAGAACCATTTCAGGCACTGAGAACAAATGTAGCATGTGGGAGCCATCCTGGGATGCAAGGATGGAGATTCCCTTGCACAGTACAAGGAAAATGTTTCTCATTCCATACCAGTACTGGTACACACAGTGTACTGAGGCTGGAGCCCTCATCTTCTTAGGGCTAGCCTTGAATGTCTGATGCCCTACAGATATTGTGAAAAAACCTACTACAGAATGCTGGATGCACAACTGGGAAAGGAATGTCAGGTCTGTAGATGTGGGAATAATTCAGGATTAACAGGCATGCTGAAAACTGACTGGCGGCAAAATGCGTTCTATGGATCATCTCCAGAAACTGCTAAAGTAAGAAAAGCAGGGCAAATGTAGTGGCACAAAAATACTTCAGGGTGAAACTAAAAACCCCAAAGCTCATTTAACCACTTTCATCCAGCTTGTTCAGTTATAATAATGCTGCTACTGATTCAGGCTATGCAATTTTTTTTGAAGCCAGTATTGTTACTCCTGGGTACTTTAGTAGAAAGCACTGAGCTCGTGGAGTCAGGGAATTGACTGTCTAACCCAATTTTAAGTTCCTCAAAGCTCCAAGTCACTCATTAATCACATTGCTACTATTTCAGAAACTACACAGGACAAGCTGTTTTCAGTTTCCTTTCACCTTCAATTCAATAATGAAAAATAATGCTAAAAGAGCTAGAATCTGGCTATTTCCCTTTTCTGTGTGAAGAATCTTGCAAACTACAGTGTCTCAGGGCAGGTTTCAGGGTTTATGCAATTGAAACAGGAGCCCGTATCAGGAGCTCTCATGAATTTTTGAAGGTTGTTTTTACAGACAACATCTTTTTTATTTTTACCTGCTTGCTGGCCCATTCTTTGCTTAGTGAGGCTGAGTACAGCTTCGCAAAGTGGTGCTGATTTATGTCCAGAAGGAATCTGGTTCGACACACCTCACTTGTTCAATGGACTGGGCAGGTGGGTGAATGGCACTTTATAAGGCTGTTGAAAGCTCAGTAAGAAGTACATAGTGTGCGAAAGCATCAGATCTCCCCGGCTGAGCCGGCTTTGCCTGGGGCAGTAATTGGGATGGAGACACTCAGGAAACGTTCTGTGCTCCAAGACACGACACGGCTGCGAAGCAATAATTGACCCAAGGTGTGCTCGGCACTGCCCGCAAGGCGTTGCCCAGGGTGATTCAGAATTCAAAGGTGTGATCAAAGTAGTCACAGCTCAAGTTAAATAAAAAGGAAATAACTGCTAAGAACCTTTCTGACAATGCAGCAGTTATGTTCTTGCACAGAAGCTGAATGGAGAAAGAGCGTGTAAGAAAGGATTGTACCATAGTGATTGCATAGTTTGCCACTTAGCCTGACAATGTCTCAGTAAGAATGATACAAAGTCAGCTCCATATTTTCAGTGCGAGTTCAGATGCAGCCTTGCTGAGTGTTTAATTTCCTTTGATTTTGGCAACATAAATTGTAAGGTTCTTCTCTTTGCATCGGGATGGACTGAAAAATGCAGGGAATAATTAGAAAACCTGCGTTGATATGCTTGGTTTCACCAATATTTATGTGAAATAAAAAAATTGCAAAAGAGGTTACAGAAGCTAAATGGCTGCCTTCTAATGAACTCGAGTGGTATCTGGGGCCAGTGGTCCTTAGACTGTTTTCATAACCTCAGTGTCGGCATTTCAGAGAGGATGAAATCCAGGATTCTTTGCCTTGCTGCTTGGGCAGCACTTAAAAACCAGTGTAGGACTAGTTGTTCTTATAAGAGAAACTGAAATAATGATATTACATGAGTAAGTATTATACTACAGAAAGAATAACAAGAAAAGCACAGAATCTCATAGCTTAATACTGTGAAGCACTAGCTTAACATGTTAAATGAAGAGGAAAAATTTTAAAAGCCAAGTTCTTAAAAAAAATGAGAAAAAATACTTCCCTTACAAAGAAAAGCTATCAAAGAAATGAGTCATCTAGGGACCAAGAAGGAGTTTGGGAAACAGATGTTCTTACATTTAGGACAGATGTTTTATGATAACAGTGCTTTGATAGCAGTTGCAACAAGAACCTACTCTAATTGAAAAATGTTGCGGTATTTCACAAGAGGAAAGAACAGGAAAAAAAATCAGCAAGCTTCAAACAGACATAGGAAGACAGATTTTCACACTATTGTATTATAGTGATTTTGTCTCCAAAAGGGCAGGGAACAGTGAAAGTCCTCTAACAGTCCTGAACAGTGGAAAGATAAAGTAAGCACTAGTAAACTAGCAGAGTGAGCTGGGCTCCTGGAAAAGGCTTTCAATGAGCCAGGTGAGAGGTGAGAAAGTAGATTGAGGCTTATTAGGCTAGTGATAGTCATTATTGACCATGTTGTCAAAAGATAAATGATAGGCACATGTTGTCTATAAAATACTTTAAGGGGTATGAGGATAAGGAGTGAGTGTTGCTCCAAGTGAGGCAGGCAGCATCACTTCTGTCCCAGACATTTGAAATCAATGTAGAGACTGTTGGCCCTGAATCTGGCTCAGCGCTTAAAAGTTTGGGTAGATGTTTGTGAATGTGATGGAATATAAAGAAATGTCATTATCATTGATTAATCTTTACTTGATCTTGCTACCTGTTTATAAGGCAGATTTAATATTCATTAAAAATTTAAGTGTGTGTCTTGGGGGGTGGTCCTTATCTCTCCTTTAGTTCCTTGAAAGCTAAGGCAACAAAAAATGAGAGACCTTTGGCTGGCCCCAGTTTAATTGGGAAAGCATATACAGACCCTGGAGAAAACAGACATTTTTACAAGTCAATCCCTAGATCACCTACAAAGTCAAACAGGAGATTAGTTTCTTCTCAGACAGTGTGTCTTGGAGAAGAGCTTTTATTATAGGAAAGAAGGACAAAGAGATTGCCAGATTCTCTTACTAGGTCAACATCTCTGCTCTCTTCAATCAGCAAGAGAGATTTCATAGCTTGGGTGCAACTGAAAATGAAGACTCACAAGATTTTAAATTAATTTTATACAAAATTCGAAGGTTTCTTTGCATGTGTTAGAATATATATAATTCTTTTTATTCCAAGCTATCATGTTAGAATGCATCAAATAAAGACAGGGTTTGCTTTGTTTTTCAGGAAGCAAAAACAATAGCCATGAATACAGCAATGCAGATGACTTTTAAAACTTCCTTTGCAGGTGGTTATTTTTTAATGTCCATTCTTGTAACCAGAGACCCTGTAAATACAGTCTAGGGACTCTCTAAGTTTAAGTGGCAAGACTCAGTTAGGGATTATTTCTTACCTTTTTTGAGATCGGGAGAGATATTTCTTTTGGACTTGTCTGTCAATTATCAGGTAAAATGCTTGCAACTATCAATTCCAGGAAGTTAATTTTTTCTGAAGAAAACAGAATCTTTAGCAATAACTACTGACAATAGCCAGCAGCATCCCTCCCTAAAATGGGAAATCCCCTGTTACTTTTCTCTGTCAAAGCCTGGCATGCCAAAGTGAGAATTGACCTGGACTGAACCTCATTCATAGGGTGTAACTGGACAGAATCTACTCACTAGTTATTCCGCATGGTTGGTACCAAGGTATGAAGAATCTTATTTCTCGTCTGACATCTTTCCTTTCCTTTCCTTTCCTTTCCTTTCCTTTCCTTTCCTTTCCTTTCCTTTCCTTTCCTTTTTCCTCATTTCAGTTTTATTATCCACAACATCCACTTTTTTCCAACTTGCTGGCTAATAGAGATTTGCCACTGAAAGTTTTCTTCATGTTTGGGTAGGTGTGAACACAGAGGGCAGAGATCAGCATTGCTCCACACAGTTATCAAGACCTACAGCATCAAACTCGCCAAAGGTTTTAAGGCAGGTATAGTCATTTACTGCTAGAATAGTCCAGCAGCAGGTGACACCTACCATAGGGTTGTCATGGGCTTTCTAATGAGTTTTAAGATACTCCAAGCATTTTTTCTTGCTTGACTTTGACAATTGGGTCTGTTTTTCAGGAAGCAACCCTCTAGATTAACATCTAACACAAGGCGGAATATGACATCTTAATTTTACAATATACTTTTAATTGGATGAGCCGTAAAAATATTGAGAGAAAACTAATGATGTGAAAAAATTTCCTACTAAATGAAATACCCTTTCTCATTGAAGCATTAGCTTAAATACATGTATCAGAAGAGCTTTATACTGTTACAATGTGATGGATCATTTAACAGAGTAAAGGAACAGGAGGCTATTGTAGAGCAGAGAAATTAGAGACATTAAAAAACCTGGAGTCTGAAGACATAACCTTTTAAAGATTTTTTTTTTTTTTAAGTAGCTCATCATAATAATTTCCAGGACCTCTCTGGAAGTTTTCTAGAAGTGACTGACGTTAGACAATTCTTGTTAATGACTAATTTTTGTATGCTCTTTGGCCAAAATGTAATGAGATTGGAGACAGAAAGTTATTGATTCAAACTTGTCAACATTTGGCTCTAAATTAATTACTTCCCCTCACCTAGACCGATTTTCTGTAGACAAAATAGAAGGCTTTGGGAAGATGAAGGCCAATTCAGGGTTTGCTAACACAAACATACATCTAATTGATTCATTTGCTGTAAAATGTCCCTGTTAACAAACAGTAGCTGAAAGTAAAAGGAAGAGTTGAAGTATTCAGTGTCTTGCAACATGTTGACATCTTCAGAACGTAGCTTGCATTAGTTTAATAGTCAAGAACCTACTTTTTGATTCTAGAGAATACTTTTGCATTTTACTTCTTATTTAAAAAAAAGTAAAAGAAAAAGGGAAAATGCCTGTCTGGGCTGAGAAAGGGTTTATCCAAGAAAAAGTCCCTTAAGAAAAGAAGTGACATCTGGAGATGTATGCTGACCTCCAAAGCAAGCTCTTGTTTATAGTGGTGAGAATCCACAGTCATCTTTTGGATCAAGTAGAAATAAGAGAAAGACTTGGCTTTTATAAGAAAATGTTGTCATGCCTCTGGGCTACTAACTCACATATTTTCTGATCTGTGTCCATGTGAAGAGGAGGGGTGACATCCTGCACCACTGAAGCCAGTGACAAAATTCCCACAAATTAATTGAGTCAGGATTTCTCTTCAAAAGTCTGGAACAAAGTCCCTTAAGTAAGTGGAAACACTCCTCAAAGGAAAGACTCTACATTTCTATGTATTTCTGTCTCTTATCTAGTTTCTTTGTCTTTCTCAGAAATAGAATTATTCCTGGATTAATAAGAAGTATTCCTGGACTTCTTTGAAGGACAGGGACTTGGATAAGGTTGCCAGCATGCGTTCCAGGTACTGCAAAAGTATTGATGACTCGTGAGAAGGCACAAGCTTGGCTATTTAAATACTTGAGTCCATTTGCAAACTACTATCAAGCCATTGTGTGGAATCATTATTTTATCTCCTTTGTTCTGGTCCGCAGCTGGATTTGAAAAGTAACATGATTTAATGCACTTTTTAAAATCCTGTTATTGCTAAACACTGCTCATAACCACATAATTTAAACAAAATACTCATATTTTTAATTTGAAGAGTTCTTTTGTCTGTGGAAATGTTTCCTTCAACAAAAGGCTGATAAAAAAACTAAGTCATTTCATGAATAAGAAACAAGCTGGGGAAGACTTATGTGTTTAATTGAGGAAGAGAAGTATTTATAAAAAAATAAGCTGAGTTTTCCTCTGCCGATCAGGAAGAATGGGGCAGATTTTTAAGCAATAAATCCAAGGTATGTCTCCACCAAGGGGACTGCATAACAAGGTGGTGTAATAAACAAATTCTGACAGAGGTCAGAAAGGTTACCAGCAGTTTGTGTGACTTGAGAATTTGGATAACAAGACTTAATTTTTACCAGATAAACTATATATTGTCTGAGAAGACGATTGCACAGGATTGGAAGATAATGCAAAATCAATAACATCAGCAAAGGGGTTACTTTGGAAAAGAAGTAGGGATCCTATGGTGTAGAAAGAAATGCTGTGAAGGTGTAACAGACCATGAAATACAGACTGAAGCTATCCCAAACCAGTAGGCTGTAGAAGAAAGAAGTAAATCTAAGGTTATGTCAATGGCAGAATTACAGTAAATATTATGTTAGTACTAATGGACAATGATAGAAAGATCATATCATATTATTCTGGTGAAAGACCCTTGGAGGCTAGCAGGTGTAACAGACGTCCTTAATTCAGAATAAATGTAAGAAATAACTACACTCTTTCGGGACTTAGATAGCTGCAATGATGAAGAACATCATCCAAAACTAAGGTATATGCAAGACTAGTAAGTAATCCAAGTTGGCTGGAGGGTGTTCACTCTGAATCAAATTCAAACATAGAGGACAGGCTTTTGCCTCCATAAATTGATGAAGATGTGAGTAGACAAGCCAAAAATACAAAGATGCTGACAAAAAATTATCTGAAAGCCAAGGACATAAAAAAACTGGGTAGTGGGATTATAACCATGAGAAGAACTATAGTGTTAAGTTTTCCTTGTAGTAGCTGAAAAATGCTTGGAACTGGCTCCCGACAGTGCTGCAGAATCATCTCAGAGCCCCAGGTGGACACCTTGGCTGCTGGTGGACACAGCCCAGTGTCCTGGAGACACCAGTGTGGAGCAGCCTGCACATCAGCTGGCCTGGAGGTCCTCTGTGAGCTGGGTGCACTGCTGGGCTGCTTGGTTCTCCCTCTGTGCTCTTCTCTCCCTCCACCACCCTCTCAGTCCATTTTGAGCTCTCACCTCCCACAAAACTTTCCTTCTCTTTATTCTTTGTCACCTATCAGTAGTACTTTTTCTCTGTATGCTTTTTCTTCCAGGTTCATCCCAGTTTGGTTTGGACTTAGCCAGTGCCTGATCTTGAGGAGGATGTCAGAATACATTGCCTGGCTTGTAGGGGAGCACTGCTTCCTGGGACAGATGTCTCATGCCTTATAGAGATAACCTTACTAAATTTACTGCCTTTGTTTCATTGTTTTGCAACTTGTAACATGTTATTTGTATTTTGTCTGATGTGTTCAGGAGAAATTTTGAATAATTTTTGGTCAAAATTTCTTGTTGGAAGATTTCAATTCTTGACATTGCTACTGTATTCCTCCCTGGGCAGGAGGAATTGACTCCTGGAATTCCATCAGCATTGCGACAAAATAGACAGGACCCAACATCTTGCTGGTCTGTAAAATGAACAGGGAAAGTGTCTTCCCCTAAATTAGCAAAGAAATACGACCTAAAGAACACACTGTTTCCCTAGACCCTGAACAACCTTGGCCCTCTGGGTGATTAGGTCAGTGAACTTTTACAAACCAAGCTTATACAAAATCTTGGGCTAGTTTGTGAAACTGGAGGTTTACAAACTCTCCAGTGCACTGAGGGGTGTATTGGCCACACAGTTGTTTTTAGTTTCCTTGTTCAGAGAGTTATGGTTCTATAATGAAAAGTTGAACAGTTTGTATAGCCTTTAGTTTAAGACTGGTTACATGTTTACACACTTCAAAAGTCAGGCGTCACCAGGTAGGGAGAAACGGCCACAGAGCCACACTGCAATTTATGTATCAATGCTTTTTATATCTTACTAAAAACCATGGAAAATTTCTGCTGAAAATGTTCAGACATGTCCATGAATTTTCTAGGAATCTTGTTTTAATTATACATACTCAAATGTCTATGATTTTAATTCAGCTCCCAGACATAAACTTTTTCCCCAGGACTGTGGGTACAATGCCAGTTTACATAGAGGGGTATTGCTTTCTTGGTCATGTGAGACTGTGCTGATATGAATGGGTTAAGAATTCAGCATATTAAGCACTAGACTATGTGACTTTGTTGTGCAACTTCAAAACTACCATAAACAAACTAGGAACCAATACCATGGGGATGGTGATAGCTGCATGCATGAGATTTTGGTGAGTACTTTCTTGAGAAATACTGTTAGAGAAAGGACTAGAAAGCTTGCAATTAAGATAGTATTACAGAAAATCCCACAAAGAAGTGAATATAGTGAAAGGGAAACCACAGTAAAAGTGGAAGTATGTGACTGCAATTCAATAAATAGGAAGAGAATAATGTTTAAAATGTTTTGTTTATAATCATGAAGTCTTTAGGCAGTTCCATCACATCAAGAGCAGACACTCACTGTCTATCAAAGACAGCCTAAATTCAGTTTCTAGGACAAACACAAAATGGCAGTGTAAGTGAACCAGCAAGACCTTGTACAGGTTGGAGAGAGGCAGTAGAAGACCACCCACAAAATCTACAAGTGCAGTCCTTCCAAGAGAGTCTCCAGGCCTTCTTCTGTGGCTCTTACTCCTGAAATAATTAGGATTTGGAAGAGATGAAGATGATCAGTATCACTACATGTGCTATTTCAGAAAGAAACATTTTGTGATGATTTAATTCCCTGGTCTCTTTCAGTGGTCCTCACTGTAGTCTTCTTCTTGCATAGATATTCCTTTTTCCCTATCATCTTGCCTTCAATGAATGTGGCCCTTCAAATCTGGCAAAATCAAAGGTGCAGCTCTACCACAGTTATTTTGTAAGCGCCAGCAACACTTTTCCAGCTGGTAAAAATGTGTCGTATATTGCCTAAGGCTGAGAAAATAGCATCATCTCACACTGTATCCTTTTTCTTTTATCCATGGTAAATCCATTTTTGCCTTCCCAAGAGGATTTCTCCCTGAATCTCAGTGCAGGAGGATGTGGTATTCCCTCTGCCTTACTTCAATGTTTATTATTGCTGGGACATGCCATTTTTATTTCTGTTGAATATAATATTTAATACTGTTTAGTAAAGTCTGTTTAAAGAACCTAGTTATTTGTAGATTCTACACACAGAGTTCCTCCAAAACTTTCACCTGGAGTAAATTAACCACAAGAGGAAAATGGTTTGCAATATAAAAGTAGCAACAGACTTTTTGTCATCACTGGTAACAAACAGAATTCTGTCTGGATAACCACTGGAATTTGAAATATGGGTCATCCCAGCTTCCTTTCCATACTAAAAGCTATGAGAACTGTTGCATTTCAAATGTAATATCACCAGTACAGTACATCAGCAATGCTGCTAAAATATCTTCTTTACTCTTTCCTTAGAACTAGGTCTGGCAAAGGAAATGTCTGTAGACTCTTGTGAACTGGTAAACTATTAAAACTTCACCTAAATAGAGGAAAATGAAATGCAAACAACTGTAAATAGAAGTGAACAGGAAATTCTTTTCCCAGATATTAAAAATGCATCTACCTCTTGCTAACATTAGGTTCTGCCAAAATAAAATTAATAAAAGTGTTTGAATTCGGGTCTGGCAGTAGGTTGCTGCTAATCATAGACCAGTGGCTCTAAATGAAGCTGGCTGAAACAGCCAGGAGCTGCTTAGGAAAGGTACTTTCTTCTTCCTTTGCCATCACTGATTTTTTTAGAATGAAGTCATCACATCACAGCATTCCTGCATCTGTTCCTTCATCTAGAGTGTTTTCCCAGTTTGATCCTCAGGGAAAGTGTGCTAACTGATATTGTTAGTGGCATCTATACATACATTTTCTGAATAATAATTTGTATAAGATCAATGCCTGTGTAGGCAACTAGAGAAAAAGTAAAGGTATAATTGATGCTTCAGGCTTAAAACTAAAATAAAATTCTTTTTTTTTTTTTTTAACAGAGCCAGGATTTTTTTTCCTCTGGAAGCTCAGTTTAGAAGCATTCCGTGACAATACCACAATTTCCAGGCAGTGATTACTCAACAGTAATAGTTTTCCCGGGCTTCTAGCAGAATACCGTTAATGCTCAGCATCAGGAAATGCTTGACGGTATTCCGTTAAGAAATAGTGGGAAACATTCGTTTCATTTCATCTGATAGCAGTGCAAATCAACACATCCTTAAGGACATCACAGATATGGTTGTATAGCTTCTATGGATTTCATATGTTCCCACTCCCAAGTATCTGTCCATTTTCAAAACCTTAAGAACAAATACACCTCCAGCAATGAAGGAACACACATTTACATCCAGGTACCAGCCAGACTTGCTCTCTGCACTTTTGGTATTAAAGATACAAATCATCTCATACATATGTGAGAATTAAGACCTTGTTTCTCTGGGTCTCTCTGCTGCTTGCTGCATAGTCTGCACTCAGACAGTATATTTCCTCAGATTATTTAATGATGTGAATAGCTTTAACTTACCTATTTATAAGCTGGCTCTTTACTACTCCCCAGGTTTGAGGACACAGTAAGAGCTGACTCTTCACATTTGAAGGGTCTGCTTAGTCTGGAACATCACCTAGTCATAAGATTAGTGTAGCATTACATGTAGTTTGAAGTGAAAGCTGTGGACAAAGGCAAATCTCAAAGCCTATGATAAAGAGCAGGGTCTACTACCCTTAACTGAGTAGATTTGTACTTACAATCCCGAGCAGTTACGAACAGAGCAGAGATGTTCACAGCTTTGCTGGCTGAATCAGAGAATGTAAAGTCCATTGTATTTGTGAAAAGCCAGCAAGGAATAAAGAGGTCACAAGGAGTGAAAGTAATTTTTTTTTGACTGGACTGTTTTTATGACATTTCATTGAAAGTGACAAGCTCTGGCTCTGGGTAGCTGAAAGGAATTGCTTTTGACTCCGGGGAAACAAAGCTGATCGTCAGCCAAGCTGGCTGGCTGCACAGATAGCAGGGCCAGTCATAGAATGATGGAATGGTTTGGGTTGAAAGGGACCTTAAATATCACCTACTTCCAACCCCTGGCCATGGGCAGGGATGCAACCCCTGGTGGTTCAGGGATGCAACCCTGATGGTGGTTCAGGGGCCCATCCAACCTGGCCTTGAATACTTCCAGGAATGGAGTATCCCCAGCTTTTCTGGGCAACCCATTTCAGTGCCACACTACCCTCACAGTAAATATTTTCTTCCTAATATCTAATATAAAACTGCCCTCTCTCAGTTTGAAGCTGTTCCCCCTTGTCCTGTCACTACATGCCCTTGTCAAAAGTGCCTCTCCAGGTCTCTTGTACATCCCCTTTAGGTACTATAAGGCTTCTATAAGGTCTCTCCAGAGCCTTCTCTTCTTCAGGCTCAGCCACCCCAACTTCAAAAGCCTGTCTTCATATCAGAGATGCTCCTGCCATCCCCTCTCTTTCCCTGAGATGTTTGGCTTTGAGGCTGTCTTACTGCAATGGATGGAAGTTTTTGACAGTGGGACTGGGCTACCAGCACAGGAGCCTTTCTGGTTCCCAAGGGGGAACCAGTTATGCATATATGACAAACTGGAGACACAGCTAATGTCTCATAGTAGCCCTAGCTCCATATGAGTAGAAAACCTACTGGTAGTCCCTGCTAGCTGGCAAGATGATTGTGGATCAGCCTACTACTTTATAACAAAGAAATCAAGAAAATGACTGAAAATAATTCCAAACTTACATGTGGCCTGAGATCTGAAATTATATTTCCTAACTCAGACCTTAGAATAAATAATCACACTGTTTTTGTTCTTTTTTATTGAATGAGTTTTTCCCACTATGTTAACATGATTTACTTTTATTTTACTTGGCAGTAAGTAGAGGGTCCTTAATATGTTAATATTACTAATAATGTTTGGCATGCAGCTAATTCCTTCCATCGGACTCTCATGGCCCTTGGTGAATGAAAGCCTAAAATATTTCTCTGTAATGGCAGGCTTTAGCTCAGTGCTGCACAGAGATGCTCTGTGGGATCTGGGAACATAACTCTTATCACTGCTTCCCATAACTTACAGCTAGACTGCAAATTGGATTAAATGCTCATGCAAAAGAGAAGTAGAAATGCCCTTTGTGTCCCTGTCTGCACAGTGGTCACTGCATGGTGGGTAAAGATTTACTGTTTATTTGGGACTTTAGTAAATTAATATCCTTCATCTGGCATGAGAAGGGAGAAGGAGAAAAGAGGTGAGAAGCTTGTAAACCAGCATACGACACTATTTCTGGCCTGAAAATCAGACTCTGACTCTGAAACCATGGCCCTCCCAATTCATAACTCTGCCATGCATTTAGTAATGTGTGTGGTATTATACATAGTATATAAATAAAGTACTAAATACATATAATGAAATCTCATAATAAAACCCAATTACTGTTTAAATCCTTCTAACTAGGCCAGAAGGACACATGGGCACATGGACCAGTTACCATATGCCACCTGATCCACAGCAGTTCTGTGCACATGTGTCTTGGCCATGGTGACTGTGAGATTCTGTAGCTCAGTTCTGGAAAGGAGCAAACCTGGGTCAAGTTGTATCTTTGGGCTTTTGAAAGCTGCACCCAGGTGACTGAGGCAAGTGGCTTCAGGAACTGAACTGGAACATAAGGCTAATATTGCCTCTGGTAGTCTGAGGTAAATGTAACGTGATTTTGTTATGATAAGACTACTTTTTAATGCAACCTGTAATTGTATCTCACATTTTCACCAAACAAACTTATTCCAAAGAAGAGTTAGAGTGATCTTTTTATCTGTGTTGGCAACTGCCTATTCACTGCATTGAAGTCTTCCTGGGTTTGATACTATCAAAAACTGGGACAGAACTATAAGTACATCTATGTCCATACTTTGTGCAGCCTCATGGCTATAACCACGTCTCTTTCATGACTTTTTTAAAATCAGACAGACGTCTCAATCTATTTCTAAAAGTACAAGTGTCTACCCTGAGAAAATAAATAGCAGTATAATTACAACTGACACATGCATTTTGCATTGCTGTCGTCAGAGCATTTCCTCTCTGGGGCTTTGATACAGGAGCTATTGAGCCACACAAACTCTTGATCACACCCTCTGCAAATAGGTCAACACATGCACAGAATGGCTGTGTGTGGATGTGGTTCAGGAATTAAATTTAGCCTCTACATTTACCCAGTGATTTGACAATAGCTTTATTTTTCTAGGAATCAAATCTGGTTAATTAATGTATAATTTAAAAAGAAGACTAGAGAGATTCATACCACAAGATGGCTTCAAGATAGACATAGTATATACCTAGAGTCTAAATAAAATTGTATGGTTTTTATTGAAAACATAAAAATGTGTAACTATTTTAAACACCTGTTCTAGGAACTGGAGGAGGTTTCAGTCCTTTTCATATAAGCAAGCATCTTTGTTTTATGTTGCCTTTCCAAAACAGCATCTTTAACCAGAGCATCTGTGTGAGGTCCTCAGACTCCTACCCCTGTGATCTTGACAAATGGCTGCAGTGAAGTGGCATTTTAGCATATATATGGCACATCATCTTGTTTATATCTTGTCATTTGAGAAGAAAAAGGAATATCACAGATCTTCAGAATTCATCACAAGTCAGGAACAAGACAGAGATATCTTTAGGTGTCTTTGATGTGGGTATTACAGCCCTATATGTCTAGATCTGCAGTGGGTGTGGATTCAGTCAGCTGAGCTGACAGAGTTCAAACTGTGATTCATGTCCATCAAATATTGAAAACTAATTTAGGATAAGAGGAATTGTTCCAAATCACCACTGATGTCACTGAGTGGCTCTGCACTGACAGCAGTGAAAAGTAGGGTACATACACAGGTGTCTGGATATAGCCAGAAGGATCCCACCACTACAGGCTAGTAGACTTAGTTTTGAGGTCATTCTTTCTTGAATTATTGTTAGACACCAGTACTACTGCTCTAAATTATTCATTGTGAAAATACAAACCAGGCTTTTAAGGTTTCTAAAGTTTCTATGCATACACATGCTTAAGTTTCTTGAGACTCATTGAAGTAAATGCTTTTCAGTATAAAGATTTACTGGAAATGTAAAATCATTTATTGTTACAAATATTACCCCACCAAAAAAACCCCCCAAACTGGAAAAACCCATTAAAAAACCCCAAACAAACAAACAAACCAAAAACCCCCCAGCAAACCCTCCTTAAAACAACAACAACCTCCCCCCCACTCCCAGCCAAACAAAACCAAACAAAATTCCCCAAACCAACAAAAAAAGAACTGGTAGTTTTTCTGTAGTTCTGTCCTGTCCTTTTAGGGTTAGGTCCATGGCATTCAAAGTCACAGAGGCTGCATTACAGTAATCACTGATGAAAGACGACTGACTGAGGATTACAGTTTTTTATTTTCTAAGCTTACGTTTGAGATTTCATCCAAAGTTTCTCTGTGTGGTCTATTTATTCATAAAACATAAGGAGAGTTTGTGGGAAAACATCTCAAAGTGGAAAAAAGATATTTAAAAAATAAGACATGCTAGATGATGTCCGAAAATATCTCTTTTCCCTTATGGTCAGTATTTTCTTGTTCATCTCAGAGACCAATCTCTGAAAGAACCCTCTGTGCCTGTGTCAGTGAAGTATGTGGGGATCAGGACAGTCATCTGACTTTGTTCCAGCAAGACTCTGCCTTGATGAAACCACAAAAAACCAGTGCTGGGCTTGGTTTTTCTACTTAATTTTTATTTCAGAGATAAGAGATCACTTTCATTGCTCACATAAATGCAAAGTGATGTACACGAAGAGACTTAAAGAAAAAACAATAAAGAAAATGCAAAGTTAAACAAAAAGGTTTTATAGTTCATTTGCTTAGAGAAGACACAGTGACGGACTTGTCTTTGTTTCCGTGAGATGGTTATAAAATGCAGCTGATGCCTCAGTATTTTATAAGGCTTCTCTTTACTTTCCATTGACCCCAGTTAAAAAGCCAATTTTCATAGAGTTTTGATAGCCATTTGACACAAATGCTTGTTATTATCATGTAATTTGTACATGAACTCTTTTTTTAAATTTGAAATTAAAAGTGTTTAGTATTTTGGCATAGATAATCTTTCTAACCACTTAACTAAAAGAATAGTAAAATCTCTGTGATGGGGTATATTACTGTTCAATAACCATATTGATGTCATAGTTCAGGAGAATCACATATATGCATCTTCAACAATCACATACCTGTAAGACAACACTCCCAAGTGCACAGTGGTCTTCATTAGTAATACCCATGCCTTACACAGGGGTAATGAGACACTGCAGTACTTTCCCATTATTAGAGAAGAAAATAATACCATAATTCTCTGGAAACAATGCAAAAATAATGGCTTTGATCTGTTGATTCTTGTCTGTAAATTTGCTCTGATGAGTATAACAATGTAGCCAGCTGTTGCTAATAAGGCTGCAATGTTTAATGTAAAGCTAGAGGTGATATGTTAATGTGTGTTGTCATTCTGGCTCACCTTATCTGATGGTTTTGACATTGTCCGGAAAAAGAAGCAGAGGTAATTTATTTTCCCGTCCTGCCAAGGATTATGTCTATGCAGTACAGAGGCTGAATGTCAGCCTCATTTCTCTGTGGGCTTATCTTGGGTCTGATCCAATGTGTATTGAAATTTGCAGATTTTTAAAAAATGTTTTAATGGGACCTGAATGAGGTTTCTTGTTTAGGGAAAAATCAGGCAACCCATTTAAATCTCATAGAACTACTTTTGTAACTCAGATGGTATTAAGAAATGAGAAATGGGTTTCTGGTGTCTATACTGGTGCCTAAATAGAAGAATCCAGAAAATTCATTCATATATTTGTAAAAGGCAATGGTTAGATAAGGATTAGGAAAATTCTCAATTCATATCATAGATTCACAATACAGTTTTTATGGAATAGGAGGTGAATGGCTTGCTCGACCAAAGCATTTAAAACATATGATTACATTTTAAGTATATTAATGGTTTTACTGACATCAGCGAAGCATGCCCTCAATTTCAGCAGAAGGAAAGAAAGATAAACAGACAGTCTTTGGGCTAAATATAGCAACTGTTTATTTGCTTGTGCCTGGTGGCCACTGATTGTCTGAATATCATCACTGCATAATTGAATTGTGTGTGCTCGTGTGTAACCTGTCAGTGATGGAAGAAAGATTTTAATGGTCCTTGTCAGAGAGACAGAACCTCCCTAGATGATGTCTCAGGCGAGTTTCTTTGAAAACATGTATGGCAAGTAGATTTCTACACCAGGAATGTTCTTTTTCCTTTGAAAGACTGACCAAGCCATTATGTACAGGATGAGAGGCTAAAAGCAATTATCAAAATGGTGATACATAAAAGGACAAAACACAAGGTCTGTGCCTTGTCCCCCATTCAAATCACACAAAGTACTCTGGAACTGCCAGAAAAACACATGCTGATAGGTATATATTATTGCTTGAGTGTGACTGAATAAAATTACAGTTAGAAGGTCTGTAAACCTGCTTAGGTGCATTTTTTGTCACTAGATGGCAGAAAAAGATGAGTTATCTTGTATGATTAAACTAGTAATTTAACATACGAACAGGGCGATCTGAATTTGTATATTGTAGCAGACCAGAAACAATGTAAAACCTGCTCACTAAACTCTGCCTTCCTAATGCTATAGTTAAGAAAAATATTCTAACTTTATGTTGGTAACATGGGGTTATGGTTCACTCTTCTAAACATGCTTCCCAGATATGATCATTAATGCTAAACCAAAACAATGGAGATCCTTTAATGTAAAAAGCAGCAGAGAATAGAGGAAGCATATTTAATTACTAAGTGTGGGAAAGCCCATTGCTTGTATTTACTTTGTTGGTTAATATTGACACTGGATAACTGAAGGACCAACAGTTCCTTCCTTGCACATCCAGACACCCTGCTGAGTTCAATGGGAACATGAAGTGTTGAAGATTGTGTCTCTATCCAAAGCATCTTCCCGTCAAGGGGAAGATTCCCATCAACTTCTTCAGGGCTGGGATCAGCCCTAGCGAGGAGCCGTCCTTTGAACAATAAGCATTCAGCACTGAGTAGCCAGCACAGGGTGCTGGGGTCTGCAAGAAACAAAACAAATAAATGACACACATTCCATTTCTTATTTGCCCCAGAGTTACATACATGTGCTGTACTAGGAAAAGATCACAGCTTTTCCCTGGGAGGCCAGCCACACAGATTGAGAAAACCTCACTAGATAATCTCTGCTTGCCCTTTCCATCAATAGAGCTCAGCTGTAAAAGCTTCTTCACATGTGCGATAGATGAAACAACATTGTGGGGACAGACTTTGTTTTGTGCCTATCACTGGACTTCTCGCATACGTTTGATCCTCCACATCACCCTGCCAAGGTCAGTTCCCATTAGACTGCCCAACACAGTAAAGCTTGTCCTGACTGGCACACACACCAACCAGCATTGTGGTGTTATGTGCTTGCTTCAGTAGTCCAAAGAGGTGTGTTTTCCACATATCCCTAGGAGACCTTTGTAGGACCAAGAGATCATGGAAGCGCTTTTACTCCAGGGCCTGCTCTGTCCCATCTTGTTTTGGTCGCAAGCGTCATTCAGATTATTTTGTTAGTTTGGCTCCTAACAGGCTTTTGCTCATGTTCAAAGCTCCTGGCAGGATGGCCAGGTTTGGTGGATGGCCAGTTGTGAGGGTCACGGAGCTGTAGAGAGAAAGGAAAGGGATGTCCTATGAACCTTGAGGTGCAACCAAAATACAGAAAGTTGTTACTGTACTGGCTGATAAATGGCTGGCCCTAACTAGATTCACAAGGCCAAGAATACAATGCACCTAGGTATTTTTTTATTTTATATTGGAATAAATTAGGTCCTAAAAGATGACAAAGTTCACAACATGTCAGCATATGCTATGACTATTTTTTTCTTTTACTGTGTACTTGTGACATTTGGTTAGTACAAAACCAAACAAAAAGCTTGCTTGTAATCTTTGACTAATATAAAGGTGAAACTAGTAGTCCAGGGAATGTGATGAGTCTCCAGCTGTGGAACCCTACAAAAAGTGACTGTTTGTAATATCAAGCAATCTCAGCTCAAAAATACGTGTCTATTTTTTTTAGTGCAGTGTTTTAGAAAGGACTTAAAAAAGTATTGAATACAATTCCCTGAAAGAAAGCACCAAAAAGAGGTCATGAAGGGAAGACAAATCACCTTTTTAACTAGAATTTAGTATCTTTAGTCCACAGTTAGGGTAAATACAATTTTCTAGTTTCATGCTAAAACTTTATTGCTTATTATATTTTCGCCATCTGGTTCAGCAGTTGCAATACTCTAGCAAATGAAACATAAAAGCAGAGAGTTAGATGTGGAAGGGCATAAGAGAAGCCCATGGCTGGTAGTGAAGTTGTGGTTGCTGCTGGGAATCAGTTTCTGCAAACCTGGAGGGTCATTAGGTAGGGATGCTGTAGGTATCTTAGAACTGGTATTACAGCATCTCACTGGAAAGAGACAACTATTTAATTGATTATAATTTCTGTGATGCTTAAACCAGGCAAATATTAGTACAGGGAAAAATCAGTTTTACTACTATTTTCACCCGTTGCGTCCTAAAACACACAACAGTTCCAAACTGACTGAGTTCCATCCCATACATATCTCCTCTGTAGAGGTGTCTTAGAAGTGTGGTTAGAAATAATTTGCTGGCACAAACAATCTAATATATTGCCCAGAAATTAATGCTGATGTAATTTTACAAATATGAAGAAAGATTTGGTGGAGATGCTTTTGCCTGCTGTGGAAAAGAAAAAAAATAGTTAATTTAACAGAGTGGCTACACTGTTCTTTAGAAAATGAGGAGGAGCCAACTGGAAGCGCGGGATGCTGGTATGGTTCTGTGAAGCACATGAGCTGAAACTCCTGTGGTGCATCTGCAGTGCACCACTGCCTGTTGTCTCCATTCATGAGTTTCTTTGCTCTCTCCCAGTGTGGATTCATTTTGGAAATGACAGTCACAAACCGCTTAAGTACCTTCTCCTAATTGCAATGACACGTTCTGGAGCTTTTCCAAGCAGAACGGGACATACCTTACAAAGCATAGATTTAAGGAGAACCCCCAGCCCTTCTCCAAGACAGAGCCTTCTTTCTTGTACTGTTCTGCCATTTTCCTAAGCAGAGAGCAGTCACAGTGTGTGACAAACTGGCAGCTTTGAGCTCTTTGAAGCATCCCTAGAGTGAAACACAGACTGGCGAGGTGACACTGCTCAGGTGATCACATCAATGAACATCACACTTATGAAATTTGCCACTGTGGAAATTGAGAAATAGACCACTGCCATCCAATTTAATGAGTCTTGGTAACTGTATGGTCTTCTAGGCAGTGACCAGAAATCCCTAATCCCTGTGTCACTGGTAAAGACAATTTTTTGCTAATTTTTTTGACCTGACCTATCATTTCAGAGAGGGCAGAGATACATAACTGAAATGAAGATATAAAACCTCTTTTAATACTTACTAAAAGTCTGTTAAGTTGGAACTGTAATAAAAAACAGTAGTGAAAAAATCTTGTTTTGTTTCTGGATTCAAGTGTTCTTCTGCTCTGCTCTTTCAGGGTATTTGAAACGGAAGTACAGCTTTGTCCTCTGAAACTGTGGGAGAGCAAATGCAGCTTTACTGCTCTCACTTAACACAGATGTTAACAATTAGTTTATACTTATTGGCATTAATTACTATAGGAGATGCAAGGAGAGGGTACATTATATGCTTCATGGGACTCTGTTTAAAGATTTTGCAACCCTTTTAGTCATACTCAGCTACTCTGTCCAAAGGCCTGGAATCCCTGGTGGAAAGTTCGTTCTCCTCTGTCAGTTCTCAGAAGCATGTTACAGGGCAATGCACACTATGCCTCTTCAGCCAGTTAAGAAAAGATGACTTTTACTCAGACTATTACATTTGATAGAAATGATGTGATTTTACTCTAGCTTGTTAGAAAGGCGTGCAGGTAAAAGAGTATTCTGCTTTCTTGTGGGCTGTCTACTATGCTTCTGATTGTCACATGCTGGCAGTTCAAAGTGATATCTTGTCTAAATAATTTATTGATTTATAAAGCAGGAGGAAATTTCACCACTAATTGCTCCAGAGGGTGTAGAAATAATAGGAAGGTCAGACTATAGTCACAATAGTAATTTAGATAAATAACTTTTGTTTTAAAACAAAGTCTAATTACTGAGAGACAAATAAACTCAGACCCACACAAAAAAAATAATAAGTTTTGCAGACATTTCATGAAAAGATTGGCTTGTGCTAGGCTTCATAAACTGGGTTGAGTCTTGACTGTGTTTGTAGTGAGACTTCCCAAGAAATATATACATGACCAAAAGCATTGCTATTGATTTAGCAAATTATGTTTTTCTCTCTGAATCCTAGTGATCAGGGCCTCACCAATCCAGACTCAAGCCTGGTAAGCTGTCAGGAGGGCACCTGCTCAGCGATGAAACCACAGAGTACTTTTGGATGTTTAAAGTTCTGCTGTCCCTCTGTCACATTCCTGTCTTCTTTGGCCACATACTATCATAGGCAGCTTACTGACTCCCTCTTCTTTCCTCCAGATTTTTACTTTCAAGCTCCTGTGCCATCTCTCACTGTGTACAATCTCTGTTCCTGAGAAGTCATCTTTTGTGTCCGGCAAAGCCAGGGTATACACTCAGCCAGCAGGTCCAGATAATTTTATTTTCAAATACAGATGTTCTCTGCTTCTTTGTGTTTTGTTTTTCTCTGTCTCGTGGTGGGATGTTTCCAAATAATGACATAGCTGATTATTTTCCATGTTTCCAGTGCTATTTCACATATACTCATTACAAAAATGCAGCTATGAGTCAACTGTTGGTGGCTCTCACACTGCCTGATGCTGCCCGTGGTTTCTTCACCCTCTCCAAACTCTCTGTGTCCATCATCTGACTTTAGCATAAATCTGCTAACACTTTAAAGTAGGCTCTAACTGTTAGTTCTTTATTGTGTCTGCTATAGGGCAGGAGGGTTTCCCATCCTTGAACTAGGTATTGGCAGAAATTCACAAACTGAATTAACTGAATCCAAACCCACAAGAATGAAAATGTTCTATAAAAGCAATAGGATATAAATGGCCCATGCATCTACTTAAATTTGGAATAGAAAGAAATTCTTATGTCTTGAGCTGATAGACTCTGGAAGAGCTTTCAGTTCAGGAAATGAGTTAAAAAGAGGAGGATGTATATTTTTACAATGGTGATTCTGATGCTTGTAATGAAAACATCTGACCTTAGCAGTCTCTTCCAGATATATATTCCTACTCCTTGGCTTCCACATGCCTTAGAG
>VYZT01050972.1:0-22801 GCA_013400735.1 Pomatostomus ruficeps | reverse complement strand
CCCTGCTGCAACTGTTCACTTCTGAGCTAGTCATCCACTTACATCTGAGGACATGATCTAAGCCAGTTCTTTTCCTCCTAAAGCAGAACTCTGAGAAGGTCATAAGAATCGTGGCCTAAAAGTACCTTTTTTTTTTTAACCAACTGTAGATAGCCATGGATGTACATCTTAGATTAGACTCAGATAAAGACTATTTATTTACCCAGATAAATCCCAATCCAATTAAAAAAAAATTCTGTATATTCCTCAAGGCCATATTATGTAAGCATTTCAAAAAGCAGCATGTTTTTATCCTGATAACACCAATATATGACAGAGAAAGAGCTCTCTTTTTGCTATTTATGGGCATCTGAGGCCCACACGCTAAGTCTATACTGTACCTTACGCACAGCTGTATTTTTGTGAACAGCAAAAACTCAGTGTGAATTCAGATTGCATTCACATACCATGTTCTCTTCTGGAGGAGAATGCCTGGCTCCTTTTAGGAAGGAGTCCAGGTTATCTTGTATCATGATATGTGACACTAGTGCAAGGACAGCTCGAGTACAAGGCAGCAGCTGGGCTGGGCACACAACGCCTGAGCCTGTCCACAGAGAGGTCCAAGGAGTGCCTGAGTACCAGCTGGATTGCTTCAGAGCCAGCCCAGGAGCTGTTCCAGATGGTCAACAGTCTGGATGACTCACAAATTNGAGCTGTCATTACCATGCCCTGCTGCAACTGTTCACTTCTGAGCTAGTCATCCACTTACATCTGAGGACATGATCTAAGCCAGTTCTTTTCCTCCTAAAGCAGAACTCTGAGAAGGTCATAAGAATCGTGGNTTGGCTTGAGACACAGCTCTGGAGTCACTCATAATTGTACTGCCTAAGACTGTGTTGGAGACTAAGGCCCAGACAACTAGGAGTATGCAAAGAGCAGAGAGATTTATAAACATAAATTTAGGTATGAGGATATCCTTAAATTGCATTTCAGCAAACCCACAGCACCTCATTTCCTACTGCAGGAGCTATGATTCCTATACATGGTACTGCCCTACAGTCCAGCATCAGAAGCAGCTCTGCAGATACAGAAACATGATTATTAAAACCAGCACTCCTTTACCCAGTTTTTTAGTTGAGGTACCTAGGGGCTACCAAAGGGAAAAAAAGTTCCTTACATTGCCAAAACAGTAGTTGGAAAAGTAGAAAAATTTGAGTTTGGACAGCAAAAAGCAAACCTTCGTTAAGAGCAATAGCACAGATTCCTTTGTAGGAATTAAAGTCTGAATCTAGAGCAAGTGTTAGTGCAAATCCATCACTTACACACATTAGACTACATTTGGTGCTTTCTATGGGAATTGGTCTCCTCTCAGTCACTGAGTCAGCACCTTATAAACAGTTTAATAGGCATGAATCAAACATTTCCCTTACCAATATTTCTTTTTTATACTAATCAATATCTGCATAAGACATGTATGGGCAAACACTGGTAGTGACTTATTGTGATTCATTCAGCTCTTGAAAACTGTAAGTAAAAAATGCAGCACATTTTATAATTTGAAAATACTCAAATGAACAAAAGCGAATCAAGATGGTGATCATTCAAAGGTTGAAGTCCATTATCTTAGAGGTCTTTCCCAACCCAAATGATTCTGTGAAAATATTTTAATCAAACTTAACACAGGAAAACAATGCTTCTAATAAAAGCAAAATATCTGTCTATGTTTATATCTATCTGTCACCTGCAGTTCTTTCAGGTAAGTTCTCACCATTATGGTATTTTGAGAAGTATTATGTCTAAATGCTCTCTGTGTATTTGCCTGTATGTGCTGGATAAACACAGACGGCCATTAACCAGGCATCTGCAGCAGGTTCAGCTACACTCTGCCCTCAGATCTGTGCCTACATCCATGATGGCAAATCCCTTTCAAATACCTGTTTTGATATATCTATGTATGTACCTATGCACATTCATCATATAAAAATATAGATAAAATAAAATGTAATACATGGATTTCATATATTTGTACATAATTATATATACACCAAGTAGAGGTAAATAATCACCTAAATCTATTGATATTTGTATAAAATGTGAATACAAACATATAAAACAAACAGGTATTTCTATAAATGTATATAGGTAAAGCAAAATGAATATCCCTGACATGGAGACAACACTTGGAATGTTATGTACAGTTTTGAGACATCAGTTCTGGCAGGTATTTGGCCAAAGAAGAGAATGCAAAGGATGATCTATTTGTGCTTCATCCAGTGTTCAATAGGTAGAGAGAAGCGAGTGCCAAACTCCCATTTGAGGTAGGCAGCAACAGGAAAAGGGGCAACAAGACGCAAGTTTCAGCAACAGAATTTCTGAATAAATCTTAAGCACGAGAAGAGATTCCCCAGAGAGACTATGGATCTCCACTCTGGGGTGGTTTCAGAAGGTGGCTGCAAAAGGCTCTGAGCAACCTCAGTTAACTTTGAAAGCGGCTCTGCTGCATCATTGGTGTTCTGGCTTACAGAAGGGAAGAGAGAGAAGGGTTTGTACTGGCATACTTGCTCCCATATTCTAGAAGTGAGGGAAGCGAGGAAATCTTGACAATCCTCTCATCATATCACTACCATAAGAGTCCAGTGATACCACCCGTTACAAAGCAAAGGTAAATCAGTAACTTTCACAGGATCATTGATATTAGACCCTCACCAGAGAGACAGAATTCAAATGCAAAGCTAAACACCAGGTATGATCTAACCAAACAATTGCTTTCAATTAATGCTGGGGGGGAAAGGGACTCTGCAGTGTTGAGAAACAGTAAGGATATGCAAAACTCTGTCATGATGAGAAGAGTTGCTTCTATATTTAGATTTATCTGGTTCTGCAACCATCTATTTCATTTCTGTTTTTTACTGCAACTTAGCTGCTATTCATATGAGTCATGTTAATTTAATAGATAATATCTAAAGAGCTTTATTTGGACTTTCATTCCATGAATCAAGAAAAAAAGAAATCATCAAACCCAGTAGGATTTTTTCCCTAAATATAATCTGATCAAAAACAAATTAAGACCTCAGGGCTTGAACTAACACAGCTAAGAGTATTTTTTTCCTTTCTTTAGATAGGGCTGAGACTTACAAAAGAAACTCATGAGGGTCTATTATAAATCAGAATGCTACAAGTGAACCATGATATTCTAGATAAGGTCTCACTGGCATAGTGGACTAAAAAGTGTCAACGTTTAAAAGTACAACAAAGTTCTCTCTCAGCAACATCTCTTGAGATGCAAATTCTGTCTTATAACAGGATTCTAAGTTTTCACCAGAATTTTACTATCTCCACAGCTAATGATTTTTTCATGTAACTAAAGCTCTCGAATCCCACAATACATCTTTTCCTTATAGAGTACCTGAGTTCTGTTATAATCAGCTCAACTACTGGCCAGATTAGCTTATGTTTTTTATCAACTGCAAGCTTGGTCAGAACTGATTTACATCCCCCTTCCCTGCTCCTCTTCAGAGGCTGTTCAGACGTTTTCCCAGCTAGTTTAGAAAAATACAACCTATTTTAGTAAAACTGGCAAAGTTAACTGATAGCAAAGAAAACGCCCCAGTGTGTTCTGGAAAATTAAGGGAAGTGGTATCTAAAATTCTGCCTTCAGGACCTAATTTAAAATATAAGAACTTGATGCAGTCTGTTAAGTATTACAACTAAAAGCGACCTTTTATAATGAGTTTCCAAAACCTGAACTATTAGCTTTTTACCAAATTTCAAATGCAGTAATGCACTTTAGGGGGTATTTAAGTCTGCTTCTGGCTGCAAGATGCTTTGCATGGTTCCGAAGTTGCCTAGTTAGTCAAGAGAGGAGAAAGTTTTCTTGATATTGCTCTCCTGCTACCTCTCCTGGCAGCTGAACGGAAGAGCACACAAGCTGAAACAAGGACTTGGTAATTCTACCTCAGTGTTAAGGTAGAAATAGTCACTGTAAACCCATACATACAGAAGAAACTGAAAAAGGTTAGCTTTGTGTAGGTAAGAGAGGAAAGACAGACCACAAGCCCTTAATATGATGCCAACGCTTGTTTCCCTGTCCTCTGATTGAGTTTCAGAGTATCACAGCCTTACTGCAATGCAACCAGACAACTTCACAAAGTAGGGAAACAAGGGGGAAGAGTCGTTGTCCCTCAATCTATGTTTCCTGGGGTAAGGGGATACTAAAAGCCCTTCCATTATACTTTATCTCAGTTCCCTGCTGCAATGGAGCAGATTAAAGCACCCATTGTGCTTTCAGGGGCAGTGCTTTGAGCTTCTTCCCAGAGCCTTGACCCTGGCACACAGACTTACAGAGCTTTAAAGAAGTGCAAACATGGGACCGCAGAGTCAGTGCTGTGTTAACAGCAGGAAACACAGAGAATTCCTGCTAAAGCCCCTTCTTGGCTGCAGGCCTTATCACTGGCCAATCCATGTGGGAATGTCTGGTTACACGACTTGCTTATGGATGGGTCAGCTCAAATCCTACATGAAAAAATTTCGTCCTCCATCCCTCCTTTGCCCCTCTGTCACTTGTAAGGAATGCTATTTCACCAACAGGATTAATTATTGATGCAAGTAAATAATAGTATTGCTTTGGAAATCTCTGGGTTAGCAACTATGAAGAAGAGAGATAGGTGGCCTGAGAAATTAGTAACCATCTGGGACAACTACCTCTAGAGCAATTTCAGGTGATGTGCTTTTATGAATGGGCTGCAGATACTTCTGCACCTCTGTTAACTCCAATTAAGCCATCTTCTCAGTAGTGAGTTTAGCCCATGCACATTTCCACATTAATACAGGTTATGCAGCTGTCCATGGCACTCAGACCGTCTTGGGCATCCTAACACATGCACAGTGCCACAGAGATGATTTCAGCAGTAGTCTTGTTTTTGAGTTTCATTGCTAGTAGTGAGGAGCCCAGTCTGTGCTTGACAGGTTGAACATGGCACTCAGAGGTAGTCATGCATTTTTAAAGGTTTTTTGTATCTTTCTTTGAGAATACTGTGTCTACTTCCTCATCTGATCTTAGTCTACGAGGAAAAATAAAAGAGTAAAGGGGCTTCATAAACCATAAAGACTTTTCTTTTGTCATTTAAAGCTTACATGGTCCACAGAATAAAGTTTAATACTGAGTGCCCCAGCCTGTGTGGTGACAGGGAGGTTAGCTGCACCTTGCCAGTGACCATGGGTGCATCCCTTGCAGTGTCATATCCCAGATCCACTGGGGAACACTGCAGTTGTCTCCACCAGTGTCAGGATGTCAGATTCAGTTAGGCCTGGCACTCACGTTTTCTCTTTGGGACTCTATGGCTCAGGATATGGAATGACTTTTTTAAAAATAACACTTTAGTTATTTGAAAAATAAAAATATATTACTCACATAACTAACTAAATAAATAAATATCTTCAACCAAACAGCCTTTGCAGAACCAAAAATCATCTTATGTCAGCACTGACCATCATAAAATTAACCTAAGCAAGACTAAGTTTTTAACTAAGGTGTCTGTCATGTACTTGGTTCCCTTATATCACTCCTTGAACAAATGCCCCCCCTGTCTAAGGCAATAAATAGTTTAGAAATTCAACAGATTAGTTTTTCTTTTTTCCCTTCCCTGCCTCATGAGCCTGTTCTTGTTCATCATTGCCTCTTAACAAGCCTTGGATGTTGGTGGAGAGAGATTTTGTTCCTTTTTAGTTAACGAGGCATATCTACCCATTCATTAAACACCTCAATAACTGTAAAATACAGGATAATTATAAATTACTACAAAGTAACTCCACACCATGATATTTGAAGATATCTAGAATCTTGACTAAAGCTGTCACACAACACTAGTCAGTATCCTCACTAGTTTCATTTCGTAGGACCGAGATAGTAACAGTGTTAAAAGAAATAACATGAAAGAATTTTCAAACAAAGGAACCTCTCTTGAAATTAGGTGTACTATTAGGAAAGAGAGAAATAATCTGTGCAGTTACATATGAGTCTTACCAATTAGATGGCCACTTAAGACATTTGTTTGTGGTAGTAAAAGTCCAACCATCATTCAAGTGCACTCACTTCATGTTCCCTCCTCAACGGCAAAACATAATTTGTATTGAATGCAACATACCTGAGCTTCATTTGTGCATCCAGCCCTCAGAAATAGAAGACATGAGCTCTCAGGTTCATATGTAATTTAAGCCACTGGCTTTCAACCTCTTGGAATTGTTCATCTCTTGAACTTTTATGTAATAGTGAAAATTTTAGTTTCTGTGACCTGAAGCCATTTCACATATTGAACTTTGGATATAGTTTATGTGAATCTGCTTTACTTTAATAAATTCTTTAGAATTTAGAAGTCCTCCCCATTGAACTTTTGAGGCTGAAAAATGACGATTTAGCAAATTCTTTATCTACTTCTTGGTTCACACTGCCTTTTCATTGTTACATTATACTCTCCCTTTCTTTCCAGTTCCACTCAGTTTTTACTTCTGAACTTAATTAGGAATCCTCCCAATTACTCAGTAGTTTTGTTTCTTTTATTGTGCTTTGCTTAGCTAATCTAACTGAAATAGGTATTATTTAGTTAGAGTCAAGAAGAAAGTATTGAAAAATGGAAGCTTTGTATAAAAATGCATAAAAATGAAATCTTTCAGCTCTGAAGCAGCCTCTGTAGTTCTTCTGTTTTGTTTCAGAAAACATTCCCAAAACTTTACAAGACTTTTAAGGATCTTCTATGAGGCATGAAGCATGAATCTTTTAAATTAAAGCTGCTACAACTGAACTTCTAGTCTTCTAAAAACTTTTGAGTGTTTCTGTTTTGGAAGAAAGAATAATCTTGTGGTTAAGGCACTGGAAGAAGAAGAAAAAGCTCCCGAGTCATTTACCAGTATCATCATCAACTTCCTGTATGATCTTTGACAGCCCAGACTGACATTTTCTGTTTATTAGAATAAATATTAAAAATGAGAAAAGCAATATTTCTGAGTGACGTTGTAGGAGAAGACATAATGAGTACAAGATGCCTGTACAAGAAAGAGCCATGAACTGAAAACACCCCATGTATTTACTAAGGACTATCTAAGTCCCAGTAGGCATAAAACAGCGAAAGGCTTCAAAAGAAACGGTGTGTGACAGACTGTTTGAAATAATTCCACCCAGGACAGAGGTCACGTGGACTACTCTGCTTGGGGGAATAGTGGAAGAGAAGGAAAACTCAATCCTGTAAATAGTAGGTTTGGGAGAGAAAAATATGACATGAAATATACATCCACACATCAGCAAAAGGAGTAATCTAAAGCATGTTGGAGATGGCCTTTCTGTTGCTGGCAATGAAGAACAGGGGTTGGTACAAGCCAAGCAAACCTTCCTGGGGTCCTTGTCTATAGGACATTGCTGAACTGTGCAAAATGACACCTTTCCTGCCCTTGTGACTGGAATGAGAGAGCCAGGGACAACACGCTAAACCTGCCTGTGCTGCCATCCCTCCCGCAAGGACACTGTGTCTCTACCTACACAATGGTCACTCCTTGTCTACAAGTCAGGATTCTATCCAGAGGACACAACCATCTCCGGAAAACTGAAGGAACTGCCCTTTGGAGATTCCAAGCTGAGTAGTGATACAGTCCAAAGCCTTATGGATATACGTGCTCCTCAGTTTGTTTGTGCCTTTATTCAAAACATGGTATCTGCAAAAAGACATCTCTGCCAAGAGTACGGAGCTGTCCCAAATTTCCGAAAGGAAAGTCAGATGTCCTTCTAGGTTTCATCACTAGACTTCCATTAATTTTTCAAAACTCCCCTTCAAAAATGCGATGGAATTTTCATTTGGTCTGTAAATTTTCTGTTCAAACTTGAAACTATTTTGTACAGACAACACATTCCACTTTTATTACATTAACTATCTAACCATAAGGTGGGAAATACCTGAATATCTCCTCTATTTCCTGGTTTTATTTTAAACATGTACACTCAGGACATATCACAATTAAAATAAAGTATGCATACTATCTCTGTACATTTCCATTTATATATGTAACCAGATGCAGTACATAGTTCTACCTGCTCAAGTAGCCACATACTTGAACTATCACTTACTCTGTTTTGAAGAATGCGCAGCATGATGGGACAGTCATCCTGATCAGTGTTCCTAGACACTGACACAGCAATAGGATGTGTGTGGCTGGAGTTGGGAGGAGTAAAGAACTGCACTGCTTATTTGCTATAGTTAATTGAGCTCTTCTAATTTAACTTGTGCTTTCAGGAAAAAAGAATTAATTGTGTTTCCATTTCAATAAACCACAAATATTAGCATTAAATATAACCTAAAGAATAATAACTCTTGCTTAATGGTCAAACTGTCAAAGTCTGCCTACATAAAGGAATCAGTTTTGAAGTCTCTGCAAACACTAGATTTAAATTATTTTCAAGACCTATAAAGAGACAACAGAAAACATAAACAGCTTGAATTGCTTAAAATGTGTGTTCCCTCTAATTAAATAAGAAACATCTGTCTTGGGATTTTGAAAGTGGATATAATCTATCCATATTGTGCCTAAGTTGGTTTGCATCTAGCTTCAGTATTCTGAAATAAAATTCTTGCTTTCTGAATAGAATTAAATAAGCATGCCACACAAGGCACTTCATCCATCTGAAGAGTCAGAAATCCCCTCGTTGAAAATAACAGCAAAGACTAGAAATCCTGTTATTTCCAAGGTTCTGAGAAGTGTGAGACAAGGCTTTTGGGGCTTTGCCTTCTGAACATGCAAAAGTATTTTAAAATGCAGAAACCTGCCACAAATACCTTCCATTAAAGAAGAAGAAAAAAAAAAAAAAAGAAAAAAAGGCGTTTATTAAGATGAGCTACGGATCCTGTAAGATGAGCTACGGATCCTGGAGGTCACAATCCTGTTTTTTCTCTGGGGACCATTAAACCCTTCCCTGCAAGAGCACACGCATTCAGATTCCCAGGAGCGGGATGTCCTCGGTCAAGTGCAGATACTCGGCCCAAAGCGACCCAAGTGAAGGGATCGCGGAGGAGCCGAGGGGGACCCGGGCACGGTGGCGCGACATCCGCGCACTTACTGGTGCTGTCGAAGGGGATCTGCCGGCACCGGGCGGCGGGCCAGGCGCAGTAATACACCGCTCCTCCTTCCACGATGTCTGGCTGCGTGGTGTTGGCTTTGGGAGCTCCCACCAGGACGCTGACCCTGCGAAACACACCGGCCGGTCAGCGGGGCGGTCGGGACAGGCGGGCGATGGGCGCTCTCACCCCGCGGGCGCGACGCCGCCGTTCTCCCACCGCCTCCCAAAGCGCTCCCCGGGCCCGGGGCCGGCCCGGCCCCGCCACCCCCGGCGGCGGCACTCACGTGCTGGGGTCGGGGATGTAGAAGTCCACCGAGTACCCAAAGTAGCTGCCCGGGGGTCCGCTGTACACCGTCAGCTTCTCTTCGTCCAGGTTGAAAGCCACCAGCGCCGGCGCCCAGAGCAGCGCTGACAGGAGGAGCAGCGGGTGCTGCCGGCGGCGCGGCCGCCCGCGGCTGAGGGGCAGCATCCTCGGCGCTCCCGCGGCCGGCTCCCNGGGGAGGCGCGCTCGGGCGCCCCCTGGCGGCCCGTGCCCTCCGCCGGGGCAGCGCCCGCGGACAGCCGGAGCCGGGAGCCTCCGCCGCGGAGACTGCGAGGAGCGCGGGCTCTGCAGGGCACCCCCTGACTGCCTGCCAGCTCCCGATGGCCACCTTGGGGCGGTCGTGTTCACGGAGGGAGATGTCGGAGTGTGGGCTGGTGGTTTCTGATTGGATTTCTCTCGACTTCAGCATTTTCAAGAGTTTGAACTGAAGAGCCTGATACTTAAAAGTCTCTTTTAGGAAATTGAAGTGCATTGAAAAAATGTAAACCTCCATCAGATTGTTATGTGGTTGCTCGGCATGGTCGTTATTTAATAGAAACCAAACAAACCCAACAACGAAAAAACCCCTTGTAACCACAGGAAAGAGGTAAAGCCGGGCACAGAGTTCAGAACGCGTTAGAAGACGCATTCCTCTATTGCTCTCAAAGTTTCTCCGTGAGTGCCTGGCTACGTAAAGCTTTAATAAGCTGAAGGGGGCACCTGGCACTGGCGCAGAGGAGAGCCTTTAGTACAGCTCCGTGCGGGAGCAGGTGTCCTGCTGCTTTTCTCACAGAAATAACCAATACTGTCATAGTGCACATGGCACACAAATGGAACCGTGCTTTTAGAAAGCTCCTCTAATAATTTCTTCACAAAAGGAATTAAAAATGATGGGGCTGTATAACTCTTTTCTTGAACTATTCTGCCCCTGCAAGCCTCACAACAGAGTTTTAACTGGTTTTGTTAGGAATATATAGAAAAATCTGACAGGCTGAAATGCTCCCTTCCTCTACAAAGCTAAATGGGGCATCACGCCCACATCTTGAGGAAAGACCATTATTTGTATTTTTTCCTGGCCAATGCAAAGGTAGGAAGAAAAGGAGAAATATTTTATTTTCCATGTAATCAACCCTGTAACAACAAGGAAAAAATTGGTTTTCAGCATTTATTACACAGATAGTCCAAAACAGAATCAGAGAAAGATCAGAAGAATAGAGAACCCAGTAGATCTACCTATGAAAGCAGCTGAGAGCAGTTTGTTTTGTTGTGAGGTTCTGGTTACTTTATTTTCGTGTTTGTTTTATTTTAAGTGCTTTATGGCAAGATTATTCAGATAAGACTGACATTCCTTTTCACAAAAATAGAACTGTGTGTTTATTTCCAGCATTAACTGTGTGATCCTTAGCTATCCCCTCATGCTTGTAATATCCCTTAATTCTGCTTGCCTTATGTTTATGCCAAATTTACTTTGCTAAATGCTGAAATATCACCATTGATACTATTTCATTATTTTACATTGTACAAGTATCTCTTAGAGATCTAAGCACCAGTAATAAAATCAGAAGTACCTCAATGACTTTAGAATTAACACCGTTAAAAGTTATGCAGTTTTAAGGCAATGGACGGCATTTAAAAGTTGCGTTGCCTAATGATAAATAAAATAATAATTATGATAATGTTGATAATAATAGTAATAATAATGCTCTTTTTTAGCATGACAATCAGTTCCAGGGCTGAGTGTCACGAATGTAGTTTCTGGAGCTTGGAGAGCTTCTCAGGCTGCAGTCCAGAGCACTGGCACTCAGAAGTGAGAAGGCAGCACATTCTGGTGCTGTGGCTGTCTTGTACAGATCCATCCCAAACAGTTAAAATTCAGTAATTGGCACAGCTAGAGATAAGTCAGTGTTCACACAAATGAAGCTGAAGAGACATAAGCAAGAAGACGGACCGTTCTCATGTGCTCCCCTTGTACCTGCCTCTCAGTTAGAAATACATACCACCTAACCTGGTTGGTTTGAGCTGAATTTTAAGAAGTAAAAAAGTGCTTCAAAGGGCTATCCGTGCTAAAACCTGTGGGAAGGCAGGGCACAATGAAAAGGAGGAAATCTCTTTCAGGATCCTCTTACCCCTGAGGTGTTAAACCTACAGCAGTCCCTTTCCCCTTACCCTTTTCCTTTTTTTTTTCTCTCTATAAAGAGATATATGCATGCAGGATATTCCAAATCAATTCAAAGAGATAAACAAAAAGAACGTAATTTTTGTTTCTAAGGATTTGCAGGGTTTCCTTAAAGAAGCTGGATCTGTTCTGATCACTAGAAGCTTATTTCACGTCTTGCTTTCCTCAGCCTTTACAAATGTTTGAAGTAGACACCGTGATCTGCGCTGTGTAAGAGCAGCTCCCCTAGTTGCTGGTAGACCGAAGTTTGCACTTTAGCATACCTGTGGGCCGATACATTAACTGCTTTGCATATGTAACTAAAAAGTCTTAATAAGCTCTAGAACCACACCTGGAGCCAGGACAGAGAGCTTTTATAAGAACTTTTAGCCAGGAGTCTAAAAATAGTTACCTACATTACAGAATAACTGGAACGTCAGACGTGAGATTATGTAATTTCTGAAGAAAAATGTAAGATTCATGGTGTGGATTTCTACAGCTAATATTATGTGCAGTTGGTGATGTTAGTATGTCATTATGATGTTGCCAATCTTAAAAATAGACGACTCAAATCTTCTATGGAAAGTTTTGCTGAGGCAAAACTTAGGTATTAATATTTTAGAAAGCTCCATTATCAGAGCTTTAATGTTATTTATGCTATTATTTAGTAATGAACCTGCTAGCAGAGGAACAACAAATATTTCAAAGAATTGTATGGGCTTTTAACATAAATCTTATTAAAATCAATGACAGTTTTACTGTTAAATCTTTTCAAAACAAGGCAGTACAGAAGCTTAGATGCCCAATTCCCACAGGAAAACTTACCTTTCCTTTCAATTATTTCCTAGTTTTGTTTCTGTAGGCCAGAAGCCTTCTCCTGAACTGTAGTTGGAGCCACTACATAAGACAGTATTTTGTATTGATTATCCTGCTGCAAGAGGATAAAATGAGGATGTGACCATGCTCTGCAAAGAGAGTGAGTTTGTGAGATCTGAATTCAGGATGACATGTTGACAAAAGATGTTCAGCATTCCGTTTCGAACCTTACCTGTGTGAACATTGTCCAAGTTAAAAATCTTAGCAGAAGTCATTCTTGCATGAAAAGCATTAAAGCTACTTTTATATCGAACAGATTAAATCTACCAATCAAAGCATAGACTACAGAAAAATCTTTCTTTTCATGGGATCTCCTGGAAATACTGTTTTTTCATTAGCTATACCTATTAACTAGTTTAATCACACAAAATCAACGTAAACCGGAGTCTGATGAGCCCATCTACCACGCTGGTGAAAGCAGAGACTGGCTGCTTTGTGTCTGAGTGCCCAAAGGATGGGACGTGGCAGCGGAAGCTGTGGATGCACTCACTGTGTTCCCACTGCACTTCTGGCTATTGCAGGCAGCAAAGCTGCAGCCCAGGGCTTGGCACAGCCACAGGAAGCTGAAGGTGCCCTCTGGAACACACCCAGTGTTTTGTGCTGAGCAGCCTTGCTTGCAAGCAGGAGCATCCAGAGCAGCTGTCCACAGCCCGACTGCAGACACTCATCTAGTTGGACACCAAATCAGTGCATTGCACTACGGGAGGTTCTTGTTTCTGCTTGGGGACTGATGTGTAGACACAGCCATTCCTCTCCCCCAATGGATTTTACTCCCACATCACTTGCCTGCTCCATCGAGGTCCATCTTGGGCTTCTTTGACATAAACTCATCCATACAAAGAACAGAACAGTTAAGAGAAAGCATACAGATGGCCCAGATTAAGCAGAAATTGTAATTGTCTGAAGGAACAAAACTTCAACAAGAGTATCCAAAACCCAAAATGCCCAGCATGTACTTAAGTGATTCACTGTTTTAAAGGGCCCTTTGTGTGGATTCTAACAAGGATATTTCTGTTTGGGTTTGTACCGGCTACTTAACCTTTAACAGTTCGGACCTCAACAAAGCAAATATGTATTTGTCAGCCTTCAAATACAATTCATTTGGGCTAATACAAAGCACTAGAACTAGTCTTTCTATTATTTACTTAGATAACTTATTTGGAGCTGTCTTACTGCGAACGTCAGTATAAACTGAAGTGGGAATAATTTCTTCTACCATTTAGCCAGCAGTTAATCCCAGGACCCTTTTCCCACCCCCTCCCCTCTCTTTTATGAAAGTGAATTTAGAGCAAAAAGAGATCAACATGTATCTGAATGATTTTCTGTCTCAAGCAGTCTTGAGACATGGGAAGAAGCCAGTTTTCCAGACCAACTGTCCAACGTCCTGCTAACTGTAACACGTTGCCAGCTAGGACAGTAATTGTCTCCCAGAAGATACTGACCTTTCCTTGGCAATTAAAATTGAATGACTCTGCAATACATAAAACCCCCTAGAGTATTAATCAAAATGTCATTTAATTGCATATTTAGCTCACATGCTTTCTTCCAGTTAGAATTATCAGTTTGCTCTGGTTACTTACAGCATGCATGTAATCCCATAGGGTGCTCTGATTTTATTGACTAGGCCTCAATTTGCAAACTGCAATATATACATACACACATAGGTAGCACTTAGAGCAGAACAACCTGTGAAAATTGGATACGTTTCTAGACATTTTTCTATGAAAGCAAATCAAAAGTAGCAAAAAATTAATGTACTGCATGTTTTAAGTCTGCTGTCTAAATAACCACGTTCTTTTAGGGGACAAAAAGTGAATTTCCATAAAGGCAGAATCTCTCCCATCTTCTCATCAGGGAAGAAAGGACAGAAAGGTTCACTTGGCTGAGGCTCTCAGATGAGCTGCCTAAATGCTATAAAGCACTGTTAGCCTCTGTAATCCAAAAATAAGTGAAGTATTCCAGAAGCCAGGCCTCTAACAGCTAGGCAGTATGATGGAAAAAGGATACAGGAATGAGGGTCCTTATATCACACCATCATCAGTTAAATGTCTCTAGAGTACAGCAGAAGTTTTAATCCAGACTAATGCTTATATACAGATCTCACATCACCTGGGCTTCTAATTTTTTTTCTATGAGCTAGAACATCAATTTTATGAGTGGACTAGAAAAAGGGATGCATATTCTAACAGATTCAAGCTATGATTCAGTGCAAAATCTGGTGTGATATACTCTGGTACAAGCCAAAAACAGATACCAGAATTCAAGAGAAAGAGCAAGAAAAGTTAATTTTCCCCTTCTAAGATATCAGTGGAAGTTTAAAAGCATTTATGTTGAATGTGCAAAATCAGCTAAAACAAATACCTATCAAGCTTGAGTATTTTTGAAAACTAAAGTTTCACACTTGACAAGTAGATTCTCTTAATTTGTTATCTATAGTTTTCAAGACAGATTACTTGTGTTCTAAGTAAATCGAGTCTTAAGACAAATTAAGGAATCTTTTTAAATTGTTATCTGCAAAGGAATTATTTTTTTTCAGAAAAACAAATTTAAAAAAACCCCACTCTCTTAAGATACTCTGCTGTCAGTTTGCAATAAGGAATGGTCATGGTAATTCCAGAAGTTAGGAAATTAACTTTTGGTGTGGGTTTTTGCTCCCCCAAGATGTGCTCAACTTGAAAGCTGACATTTCTAAACCTGTGGTCCTTTTTCATCATCTCAGAGGAGCAGCAAACAAGTCCAAGTAAACCAAACTTTAAATAATATATGATTCAAGGAAAAGATTTTATTTTAGGGCTAAGAAGTTGATAATAAATAAAGGAATATAATAATGTAATAACAGATGTTCTCATGCACTTAACACATAAAGTAATGCTGGCTTACACTGCTGTTTGGACAAATTAAGAAGAGGTATTTGGCAATATTGTAAGTTTGAATAGGTTAAAGATTATAGAACAAGAAATTCTTTCTGCTGTTTTTACACTTTTTTTATACAAATTCAATAAATATTAATATATCTATTTTTCCTCAGTTCTTCTGTTCACTTTTAACATGCCCAATAATAATAAGCCACAGTAATATACAACTGCCAAGAAAGAGTATTTAAGAAATATGCTTATTCCTAAAACTGTATCATATTTACGCCACATTGTGCAAGCTCTTTAGGTAAAATTAGATTTTAGGAAAAACTGCAGAAAATTTAAACTCATTAAAACATATCCAGTGCAAAGGCCAGTCTAGTCCACACATTATGGTACTGTAATGTAAGCTAATATAATTTAAATAACAAAACATGCCTATATGATTCTGAGAAAGCTGAGTATGTTTCATGTTTTAAAGATCTGACATCTAATATGCAGATTCTGCAATATCAGAATTTTTCAAATCTTCATGAGATGGCAAAATAATGGTAAGACTGTATAAGTAGGCTTTTTTTTTTAGGATAACTCACATTAACAGTACTACAGTGGCCAAAAAAGACAAACTATTATAATAGAAATCAATCTGATTAAAAAATTAAATATTCCAATTAACACTGAAAAAGTGTTTGTAATCATTATTTACAATTCATCAATGATACCAGTGTATAACTCCGCACAGTCAAAGTACACCACTCCCCAAGCAAACTCCCATCCTGTATCCCCGTTCGAGGATGCGAAGGCCGGATGCTGTTCCTGGACAAGGCGTCAGTGTCAGTTTAGGGAAGGGGACCGGTCCGTGGTCCAGAGCAGTTCTATGTATGGCCACTTGGTCTGCAAGCAGCGCTTCACGGGAGTGTCGTCCGTCTGCAGCATCGGTTCTTCAAAGCCCATAACAACTGCTGTGCCTTCTACGTACATGACCTGCCAAAGGAAACCCAGCTCTGTCAGCCTGCTCAGAAACTGCGAGATGAGATGATTATTTTCACCAGGTTAGGAGAGCATTTGTTGTGATACACAGCAAAGCCGTGAAGTCTTAAACACTTCTTTTTTTAATTAAATGGAAATATGAAATCGAAAACCCCTAATCTTTGAATGGTTCTGCCTACATTTTGGGGTATGAAACTGCTGCAGATTTCATAGGGGTAATTTCAAGGACTTAACTATAAGCTATTGCAAAGACTGAGTAGTTATATTTTCTGGAGAGTCTTCTTACTTGAAGTCATTCTTGTTCCTTTTGTCTCTTAATGCCTTTCAATCTTTTACTCTAAATTCTCCTTCAGGAACTTAGAAGCAGTCATATTGTGTCTGGCATACCGCCTTTTTCAAGAACACGGAAAAGGACACAGGTCATCTTCATTTCCTCAGTAAATGTTTCAAAAAAAAAATACTGATTTTTTGATGCAAGCCTGGACTACTAAAAATTTCATAAAAAATTCTAAACACCTTAATTTAGATGTAGAGTTACTTCTAGAAGTTGCACTTTGTGTATGCTACATCTTCACTGTCCCTAACAGTTCAGACTCTCCTTATGACAGGCAGGTGTGAGAAGTGCTCTTATCAAAATGCAGAGATTCAGAGACGTGGTCTGGCCAGGCAATCCAGTAGAGTAGCTCAAATACAATCAGGAACACAAAGCAGTTTCCAATTCCAAATATATAATTTTGGAAGATAATTATCAAAATAATAGCTTTGTAAAAAGTCTGTTTAAGTTTGAGTATTTTGCCTCTAACTACATTCAGTTTTGCATAGTAACTGTTATTAGGGCTTAATTGTAAGTCTTACCTTTTCATTATAATTAGATTGCTTCAGTCCATTGTAATGGTAAACAGTGAATGACTCTGAAACCCTGGAGTCCTAGCAGAAAGAAGAGAGTTAGTTTCATGTGGGATATATTGTGCCTTGAGTCTCTTCTCTTTACAACTAGACAGATGCATTCAATCAGGAAGACTCAAGGAAACTGTTAAAAAGTACCATTTCTTTCAGGTGACTAAATCTTCATGTTACTTTTATCAGAAATAAAAAAGCAGATGTCAGTAATTAATGAGTTATGCTCCCAAGAGAAAGTCATGATTTTCTGTGTCCACCTGGACAACTTCAGCACTGACCATGTAGAAGCTGTCCTAATTTCTAATGTCGGACACCTTACGCAGTAGTCACGTGCATGTTTATTTATGACTGTTTGGATGCCACAAAGTTTTTTACTAAGGACCAGATCCAATCTCTGGCTCTCCATCTGACAGGTAAAAAGCTAATGTACTCCCATGCCTGTCTAAGTAAACTAATTTTGAAGACACCAGTTCTGCCAAGGTCCAACAGCAAAAGTACTGGCTTTTGGTGACCTTTTACCCTTCCAAGTGTTTAAATGCTGTCGTCCTAAGAGGACCAAAAGCTTTGGATTTCACTGAATCAGGAAACACAAATCAGGTGTAGTATCAGTTCTTTTATGCCTACCAGACCTGGCTCCAAACAAAAGCTTATCCCCTTTTTGAGCACATGGAAGTAAAGGCTGGAACAAGAATAAATCTGCTTAGGTTACAGTACATCCATCAGATGACAAAAACTCTCATTCACTTTTCTACTCTTGAATGATTCACAAACTGTGTGTCTCTATGGGTCTCACAGCCATCCAGGCTATTCAGTGGAGGGACGGTGGTGAAAAGGAAGATAAGTGGTAACTCTGCTTACAGAAGTTGCTTCAGAGACATTAATAAAATTAAGTTTTGCTGGGAGGGAAAGAGGACACATTCATTCCCCTAAGGAAGTTATGCTAACCCAGAAAGAAAAGAAATGCTGTATTCCAGTTTCTATCCCATGGAAGTCAAAAAAAAAAAAAAAAAACGGCTAGCAGGGAGTCCAGGAACCCCCTCTCCAGGTGACTGCCTTAAGCAGTAAAGAGTTAGGCTGAATAGCTTTGAATCATTTTTTTCTAAGCCAGCAGCTTTCAGAAGGAAAGCTGAGATACCTTCCTACTTTTGAGGTGGAGTTGGGTACTTTCTAGGAGAGTAAGAATAGGGGTTTGAATACTCTCAGTGAAGACGGAATCTAATCTGGATCTCCCGAGCCCTAGCTACATGTTCAAATATTAACATGAACAATTCCAGCCATCACTGGTATCTGCTATTTCCTCATAGCATTTGAAGGAAAGACATTAATCTTAATTTCTGCAGAATTTCACTTTCAGAAAGAATTCTGAGCAAGGTGTCAGTATGGGTAAGGGCTACTGCTACCTGATCCACAGAATACAGACAGATTGAAAAATGGATACTGGCAGGTTCCATCCAAAACAAATACCATGCAGATATAATTCTAAAAGTTCAGAGAAAATGAACACTAACTCCTCTTTCTCTCTCCCCTAGATCATGAAAGCCTCTGAGTGGTATATTCAGTCCCTACCATCTTTGGCAGTGCAATTATAGTGTCTTGTGACTGACCAGAATGTTTCATAGTACAGAATATTAAACCCAGTGCTGCACAATCCTTAACAAAAAGAATCTTGCTGAAGGCACTTAAAACCCATCAGTTTCACATTTCCTTGATTGTAAAAATTAAGTCACATAGTTTCAGTGACATATTAAGCCACAAAAGCCTTTAAAGAAGTACTCCTCTCAGCCCTTCTCCTGCTTCCACCAGCCTATCCTTCTTTCTATGCCCAGGTAAACCTGCTCTCTTGCCAATACAAGCATATGCATGGCCATGGAACAAGCCCCCAGACACCTGCACAGAGACCTCTTACCCAGACCAGCTCCCTGTTCTGGTTTATCACGTATCTGTTTCAAGATGATCCTAGTGGCAGGGAGGCAGAGTGAGGGCAAGAAAATGGCAAAGGGAAAAGACAACAGCAGTGCTAGGCTAACACCTGCCTTGCAGTAGTGGTGCAGTTTTAAGAATATATGAAACAGACTGAGTGTTTGAAAATAATCTTCCAATACCCTAACTTCCACATATATTAAACCCAAATCTATCTTGACTTTTTGTTAAACCGTCAAAAATTTTAATTATGAAATGTACATAAAAATAGTTTTAAATACGTTTGCAACCTTTTCCCATTTGCTAGCAACATTTTTAATATTGATAAAATCAGTATGGTAATTTATTCTCAGAAAAACCAAACTCAGATAAACTTTCTGAGTAAAGAAACAATTCAATGTCATATGCAGAATGGTTATATGTTTCCTGAAGTTAAATTTACAACTTGTCGCTACAATGGAGTTTCCTTCCAGTGTAAAGCTGACAAAATCATGGACAGGTTATAGAAAACAGAAATCTACCATTTGTGGTGGAATACTGAAGTTATCTGCTGATCAGCTCAGTCAAATGAACCCAACACTTGTTAAAAATTACTCTTGTGATATTGATGAAAGTTCTGAATGAATCTTAAAGCCAAACAGAATAGACAACGCTCTGCAGCAATAAAACTGCAGAGCAGTTATTGACCAACAACACTGATTACCTGCTCAGGGAAAAATTCTTGCAGAAACGGACCCAGTAGTATGATGCCCAGTCCTTCTGGGTCTAATTTGGTCTTCATGAGGTTTACACTAAGATAAAAACATTCAACATAAAAGTATGAGTTAGACACTTTTATTCTTGCTTGATAAAGTTATGCTGTGCTACCACAGTACTGACTGCCAAGTATAGCAATACTATTCTATTTTTAATCTTAAGTGACAACTGCACCAGAATGGCATGCAAGTTGCCAAAACATGGTTATTTTTAAATAAAAGTAATCTGTTATTTTAAATTAAATAAGTGATAATTCTGAAGGACCACCATATTTGGTAAAATAATTTGAAACTCATATAATCTAAAACCAGGTTTACAGCCCAAAAGGCATTTTGCTGTCTTGTATGCGTTCTTTAAAGATACAAAAACCAGTCATCTTTCAAATATAGCTCTGTCACCGCCAAACAACCTGTTTTTAAACAGAGATTTGAAAATCTTCCAAAATTTTCTAAGTACACTGAAATAAAACTAAATGTAACAGATACATTTCTTATTTGCATCATGTACTTGTATCAAAGAAGCCAGAACCAACAAACAATGGAAATACTAACAATACTAATCTGGAAGCCTTACTGCATGACTACGGTCTAATTTCAGGTCACTGCAAACAAAGGTCAGTTGTAAGTCTATGTATCTATTTAAGCAATATATTTCTACAGGCAGCAGATTGTATCTATGTGCATCTACCTAGCCCTCTGCTTTAGTTACAAGTTGTACCGTACACAAGAACATCCTCATTGGGTCAAACCAAGAGAGCAACTTGCCCAGTATCCTGGGGTAGATGCTTACGACAGAGTACAACAGGGCAAACACACCTCCTTAGTTTACCCTCCCCATTTCCAGCAGTCTGCTGCTCAAAGACATCTTCAGTGACAGGCAGTATCTAAAACACAAAGATATATATTTTTCTTTCCATGTATGTGCCTAATTGGCTTTGAACCCATTTATACTTCTGATTCTTAATGAACTCCACTCAAAAAGTTCAAATTAAACTATGGATTTTGGGAGTGTCTTCTCTGTTTTGAACCTGTCACCTGATAATTCACTTTGATGACACCTCATTTTTGCATTGTGCGAAGCAATTAACAATCATTCCCTATTTACTGTGTCAATGGTTGTCTATCTTTTCCAGGTCAAACAGTCCTAACCTAGCTTTTCCTTGCACTAATGGCATTCCATATCTTTAATTTGCCTTGTTGCCTTCCTGATACCTTTCTGGAATATTCTTTTTCTAAGATGGAGTGAAACATCAGGCATTTATACAATGACATAACTCCAACAAATCCCACTTCATATGTCTTTCTATCACTATCAGTTTAAATCTAGAGATCTTTTTCCTGACCCGTAATATCTATTTCACAGACCAACAATGTGTATGTGAAATCAGGCATGCTTTATCCCCTGAGCAACCAATCTTCATTTACTGTATTGACAGTTCGCTGTTACCATATCTTTCAGTAACTTCTGCAGCTCTTACACAGTGTTTTTTTTAACATTGCAAATACATTTGTATCAGCAACAATCATACAAATCCCTACTGTCAAATCCTTGCTGGCAAAATAACAAAATTCACAGACTTAATACAAAGTCCTCTAAAATACCTCTAATTATCTCCATCCATTAAGAAAAAGTTACAGTTTTATTCTTTTATCAATTCTTTATCTACAAAAAACGCTCCTTTTTATTCCATGTTTACACAAGAACTATTTACATGTGAACTTTCACTAGACTGGCCTTCAAATCCTTTTCTATTTGCTATTGTTCATTTGCCACATGGTCATTCTGATACTGTTTGGTACCAGCACAGTTCACAGTGGCAGGTAACCTAAAATAGTTCAGCAATGTCGTTCTAATGTTTCTTCAGAGTTTTGGGTTTTTTAACTTTTTTTGACAATTCAGAATCTTAGTTACTCTGACCACCTATAAAAAGGCTCAAGTGCAGAACCTCTCTGTAATCTTCTCCAGTGATGAAGAGAACTTCTCCCTACCACCCTCCCCGGTGAGTATGAAGAACTCACTGCACTTTTCTAATTGACTTCAAATACTTTTAAACATTGGAAGTAGTTTGTTAGAACTACAAACCTCTTGCAAGCCTCTTGGCACTGACGGACTCAGAAGAATACTATTAGTTTTTATTTTGTAACTTTGCTCATTAGTCTACAGAAGATTTTAACTCTGCTTTATATGGTATTTACATTTAACATCCCATAAATCCAGATTCTTCCCATTTTTTTCATATAGGCACTATGATTTCCTGTCAGAAGACACACTCTTAGCTTCTCACAGATTCCTCTTTTATACTTAGGCCTTTAACCACCCCAGGTCTCTTTTGCTGGAGGCTGTGGGCAGAAGGCATAGTTTCCAGAGTCTTTTTGCTTGCACAGAAACATTCTGTCCTTTTGTCTACCACTCACATGTCTTCATCTTTAAGTAACTTCCTTTCCTTGGTTCTAAAATAGAACTACTAGTAAATTATTTGGACTCTTTGTTTCTCCCTCAACACAGAGGATATATTATGCAAATCTTAAGAGAGTGGCTATGTTAAGGTCCTCAAAAGAAGAATTTAAAATTCATAACACAGAATGTGATATAAACTATGCTAATTTTTTATCTTTAAAAAAATTCACTACTCAAGTGAAACCACATCTGAGGATTTGCAAGATACTGGACTTGAATCATTCTATTCCTCATTCTCACTGCTCTTAAAGTACAAAATTTTGGGTATTTCAGTGGCTGGCTGAAACCTGCCCAAATTCTTGAAATGCTGCAATAGAGTTGCAAAAACACTGTGTTTGCAAACAGAACCATGACAGGTAATTTTTAAAATGCACTCAAAATTATGTAATAAAATTAAAGCAAGGCATATACTCACTAAAGAAATACAAGAACTGTTTAGAAATACAGCATTGCATAAGTTTTTGAATATGGCCAGTGTACAAATCAATTAAGCATGAGGGTAGATTTAATAAACT
>VYZT01050954.1:7903-21291 GCA_013400735.1 Pomatostomus ruficeps | reverse complement strand
TCTGGGCTGCAAGTGCACATCATTGGGCCATGTACAGTTTTTCATTCATCAGTTCTATCAAGTACTTCTACTAAGCATTTCTCTCAATCTGTTTCTCCCCCACCCCATACTGAGAACAGGAATTATCCCACCCCAGGTGCATTTGGCCTCATTGAATTTCATGAGGTTGCCTTGGGCCCACTTCCTAAGATTGTCCAGGTCCCTCTGGAAGACATCATGTCTCTCAGGTTATGAACAGCACCATTCAACTTTGTGTCATTTGCAAACTTGCAGGTGGTACACTCAGTCCTGCTTCTTCCATCCTGCTCTTAGTTTGGGTATTCACACAAAACCTGGCCCTTACAAGATTGTGATTCCACAGGCAATAATACTGGAGTTAAATTCAGGATTGTGCACACAACCCTTTAAGATGACAGTGCTTTTGCATACCGTGGACTTGATATCTGATATCAGATAATTGTACCTTGGCCAGCACAGCCCATTTTTCACTGTGTAGTCATCCTTGTGTCATTACAAGTGTATATATGGAAACCTGCCTGCAAGAAGGGTAGAACTTTTGGTTTTCATTCAGAACCATTACGATGAGAAGCATCTTAATAACACCAAACTGATACCACATCTCACACTACTTTTGCCTCTTGCCTGACCCACAGGTGCAGAATGGGTTTATGACTAGCAGTGGTGGTGTAGCATGGCAGCAGTGAGGCTATAACACAGTTGTATCATGTTTTATCACTTTAGAGAATGTGTTTAATTGATGAATAGATTGTTCATAAATGTTCAGCTTTACTGTAGCTACTACCAACACCATTAAGCTATGTAGATTATCCAAATTCTCTCAGCTGCTTACCTTTCATTTTCTTCAGGATCTTGAGCATCCGCTGCATTGTAAGTCTGTATCTCAGCTATATTCAGCAAATTTTTCTTTACTGTCAGTGTGTTTAAATCAGCAAAGTCCAATAAACCTTCACAGCCACTAAAACTACTTTTTATCCAAATAAGCACAGATAGTCATCAAGCTGAACCCTTATCTAATGAAACCTTGTTTAGAATATTGTCCTTTTTAATGGTAGTAGCACTTCAATTTTTGAAGTCAGTGTAATGCATTTGCTTTGGAACACTGTTTTGATCTCTTTACAACCAATGTATCTGGCAGCTTCCATCCAGTTGTCATTCATAGAAGTGTTTTGTTTTTTTGGTCTTAAACTCAATGAGCCAAATTTTTCATGCTATAAGATAATAACTCTAGAAACATTTGCTACAGACAGACTTTTGCTGAGCACACAGCGATGTAAAAGATGCTTAATGTCATGTTTTATAGCTGGTGTCTTTATGGCCTATGCTTTTTTTATAATATGCAACATTTACTGTTGCACTTTTCTACTTCAATATCCAGCAAAGAAATTAACTAAAAATATTACAGACATGTTGTAGTTGATGAGAACAATAAAGCAGTGAACTGTGTAAGTAATGTCTGAGCTGTGAAGAGACAGTTTAAGCTGTAACTTTTGAAGATTTTGTTTGCTTGTGTGCTTGTTTTAAATTGAAGGACCATTAGCATGCCCAGATAGGACATCTATGTTGATCATTAAAATACATCAGAAATTTTAAAAACACATTTTAGCACTAATGTTCTCCATGCAAAAACTTTGCCTGTGTAGGAGGCAGGCTTTTCTGACATTTCTGTGCTTCTTCTATTCTGTACTGCCGTTCTGCCTAATTCACAGAAGGAAGAAACTATTTTATATCATATAACAAGACAGAACTACTTAAAGGAAATTTTCTTTCTAATATTGGATATAAGACTGAAGTACTTGAAGATCATAAAACATGGAACTACTCTGGCTCAGCTGTATTGTTCATTTAATGAGAAATTTTCTACAGTGCTCCCTTGTTTCACATTTTTGGGGCAACACTCCAGAAAAGGATCTATAAGTGCATCCTTGTACGTAACATTCCTTTAAGAGTCCCCTGAAACTAACAAAAAAATCTTTGCATAATCACATAAATGCCCACAGATGATTGCTGACTATAATTTGACTGTAATCTTCTTTCACATTAATACTTGCTTGAGTATAGTCCTGTCTTAGATTAACAAACTATGTGTGCGAACAAATTATCGCTTGCAAAGAAGTGATTGTCAAATTTTGTTTAATGTGATGATTATTATTTTATTCTCTTTAGACATTATTATTGTTTCTCCATAATCAGACTCACTTATGTCTTTTGTGATCATTGACATTTTAAACACACACAAAAAAGGTTTTGTTTAGTTGATTTTATGTATGATATTGGTATTGGAGCATTTGATATATTTAAAAAACAAGTAGTGAGTTGTTGAACAAACACAGGTACTCCAGAAATGTTATTAGTGGTAGACTTGTAATCTCCATAGGAATATGTGTAGATAAGGGACCTTGTCCTACACCTACCTGACAGTCTTGTATTTTTAATCCAAGAATCTTCTTTGCTGTTTTAGTTACAGTATCATATGATGATCTATTAACTGACATAATTCAATAGCTTTATTTGGATGAACTACTTTCCTTTTATGACATAGTGCGAGTGAAGTCACAGTGAAGTTTCTAGACAACTAACATATATGAATAAATGAGTACATGAATGTAGTAAATTATATACTCCAAAATCCATTTTACCACTTTGTGCAAATTATGTGCAGCTAATATATTCCTGTGACTATGTTATTCCTGGTATTTTGGTATGCTAATGACCTTAGCACAATAGCCCTTAGAGGCCATCTGATTCACTAATTGCTAAAGGTAGAATGGATTTATGCAGACTCATGAGACTGTCTAAAATGGTAGCAGTGGTGAAAGTAATGCTCTTTTCCATTAGTGGATAAAGATAAATATGTTCAGAATACAGTTTTATCATTCTACAAGGAATCCAAGGCTGATAGGAAATTTTGGCTCCAGTCTCTCTCTACACCATGAAGAGTTGCTCTCTGACTCAGAATGGTTTCATAACTAGTGCTTCTTTAGAAGGAAACTTTAATCTGTCTGTAGTTTCAAGTTTCTGATTTGAAGTTTTTACAGTTTGCTAATTCTTATTGTTTTCCCCTCATACTCTTTGTATCCCAGTAATCAAAGAGCAGATTTCAGGGCTGTACTTTTCTTAAAATTTTTTATTAAGTTTGCAAAAACTTCCCAGCTCTTAATACTTCATCTAGCTATCTCCAATATTCAGTTTCCATAATTCTACAGATTTTGGAGGACTTTCTTTTAAATAGAGACATCCATGTTTAAAACCATGATTTCTTCACACAACAAGAGTAGCCAGAGGATATATATTCATACATAGGCAATTATGAGGTTTTAGTTGATCTTAAATATAATTAGTTCAGGTAGTTGCTTTATTTAAAATGTTAATAATTATGTATGACTTGTAATGCCATTATACCAGGCACAAAACTGAGACTTCTTGTATTTACTGGCTTCCTTAAAACCCAGTCAAATTAATTATTTTTAATAAATTACTTCATTATAATGAAGCTTTGATTTCTTACCTGTCCATCTGTCTATCATCTGTTTCACAATATATCTTTAAAATTATTGATCAATTTCTGTAACATTTGAGAAGAATGGAACTCTCAAAGACTATTTATTTTGTGTTTCATCAGCGAGGTGGCTGGAAAGGAAAGTCTGGCCCGTATATTTGCAGACTTAAGCTCATCAATTTTCTCTTCTGTTTGACCTGTTAGCAGCCAAAAAGTAACTAATGGATCAACATGTCCCCCTTCTTATGTAACAGGTAATTAATGAGTGAATGAGCGAGTCTGAGTTATCCTGAGAAGCATGTGCAAGGTAGAGGGAAAAAATGTAGGGAAGTGTGGGAAATCCTGCAAGGGAAAATACAGCTACAGAACATATGTCAGGGGGTCTGAATTTGTTCTGTCATTGAAGCACAGTTCAGCAAGCTATAGGAAATCAAGCTACACCTTTTTTCAATGCTCAGAAAACAATTTCATCCCTCTCATTAGAAATAAATGCTAGAGAAACTGCTCATCCTTTAGCCTGTCTGATTTGCCAGTCTACAGCTGACCTCTGCCAAAGTACCATTGTGTGCCTTGTTCCATACTGTATTTATATTTATATTGCTCACAGCAAGTCCTGCTTATTTCTAAGTTCTCTGGAAAGCCTATGTCCCTTTCTTAATTCTCCACTCAAAGGTAACTGATGGCATGCATTCCTATGGAATAAAAAATAAATGAATGACATTGTATCCTAGAAAATAAGAAGTATTTTGATTTTACTTCTTTCTTTCTTGATTATAAGCTCTTATACTAAGTACACTCACTAATTTACTCTTTTTTTATATGACACTAAGTATCTAGAGACACAATATTTTTAAGTGACAGCAACAGCTAGCTCTAGTTAAAAGGGAGTGACCATGAAAGCACTGCCATATGTTGCATTCAAAATTCTGTAAAATATAACCATATTTGAAACAATTAACTTTGAAAATTTTTGCCCATTGGCACTCTTTCATTACCCACTTATTACATTAGACCCTTTGCAAGTGGTATTGCTTAACAAACAAGAGAACCACTCTACAGGATTCTGAGCATCACTATATTCCCACTGAGACATGCATGTTTAAGAAAGGTGCAATTTAAAGGAAAGGGGAATGAGATGACAGAAAGTTAACAAGCTGTAGTTAAAACATATAAGCTTGTTTCTGTATTAATATAGAGGCTTCACTTCTTTACATGTTATATTACTACTAATTCCCATATTTCAGTGAATGAATTTTTTTTTTTGTGGTTTTTAGTCTTCTCAGTGTAATGAGTCCATTTCTCTTTCGTTATTTCACCCTACAGACAACACTGCTGCAGGAGTATAGCAGTGAGTAGGAGTCTGCGATAAATAGGTCAGAGCAATTATCTCACAACTTTCCTTTCAATCTCCTATGACTTTAGGACATTAGGTGTAGACATGGTGATGAAAATATCTTTGTCCAGCTCAGCAACATGCTGTGAGAGGCAGTTTGTGGAATAAGATCCTGAAAAAGACAGCTGCATGATAATGTGTAAAAATATAACATGAGGGACAGAAAGAAAATGTCTTTGGCATTAAAGCAGTATAAAAGTGTAAGACCTGATTCTCTTTGCAGTTGCTACTGTAAATCAGGAAAAATTGTATCAAAGCAGTAGAGTTAACATTAGTTTAGCTGAGAAAATATACAAAGCTTTAACCTTCAAAAGTATCTACTCTTTTGTCTAGAGAAATAAAATATGACAAAATCATGTGATGAGGCAAAAGGTAGTTCTAGAAGCAAAGCCATCAAAATTAATTCTTCTTTGAGTTTTGACCTTACTGGTAATGCATTTAATAAGTTGTTTGCTTGTGAAACTTGCAGGTCAGTGTACAGTGTGTACACTGAAATCAGTGTATCTTTTATTGTTTAACATATGAAAACAGAAAACTGTGTATTGTGACATATAAAAAGACATCATAGATAGATGTCCTGGCTAAATCAGATTTATTTTTGCTTTTTTCATAACTGTGATGAGAGGAAACAGGTGACTAACTTGAGCTGAAAGGTAGTGATTTTTTATGCATAGAAATAAGCATTGAGAAATTCAATCAACAACTGAAACTGATCAATCAACCCAGTTCCTGTGTCATCGATACATGAAACATATTAAGAATTCTGAAACCTCAGACATTACAGAAACCAGAAATCCATTAGAAACAGTTGTATCTCTTTCACTGGTCCTAGAACAATTTCTATCTTTTGCAGTTAATGTGTTTGAGGTTTTGCAGTTTTTGTTTGTTTGGTGGACTTTGTTTATTTATTTTAGTATTTTGCCATGATGCTGTCGGTAGGGCCACCAGGCATCCGCTCGTGGTTCCAGGGGCTGCCGGGCTGCTCCAAAGGCACGGGAGGGCTGGTGAAGTTCCTGCAAGGTTTCACCCAATCCACTGATGGTACAGGTGCGCCGAAGAAGGAGAGACAAATGGAGGGGCTTTCCCACATGGTTTATTTGGCACTGGGAAAGTACTGGGGAAGCACTGGCACAACGTGTTACAGTTACATAAATACCTACACAAGGGGGCAGGAGGACGGTGCAACATCCAATGGGGAAGGAGTGCNGAAACTGGCCAGAGCACACTGCAACAGTATTTTCTCTTTTTTTAGCAATATTGATGAAGGGATAGATATTACAAAACTTAAGGATTTTGTTGGACAAGTCTCTGTGACTTGCAGCTGGTAATTTCACCTATTTCTAAAAATATTCATAAAAGAGATCTGGTTAAAATTCAAAACCCAAAAATAAAATCAAAGAGGAAGAATGAAGGTAAACAGTCCATCATATTTTAAATCATTAAGAAACACAATCCACAGATTACCTTAAGATTTCATATTTGTAATTGATGTGTTTATTGTAGAAAATTGTATTAACTTATTCCAGATTCCTGCAATCAATTAAAAAAAATGGTTTTCAATACACTTTCTGAGAAAAGCCTCCTGGTCTGATTGGAAAAATCTGAGACTATCCCTAAAACCTGCTTATCTCTGCATGAACTGCCTCACGTCTCACTATGAAACAGTATAAATTCTAAAAATGTGGTCATTTGCAATTTTTTTACTATTTTTTGCCTGTTTTGAATGCTAGCTCAAGTAGTCATTAGACATATTCTTGCTGAGAAAATGTAGCTGTAACAAATAAAGATGAAATGGCTCTCCCATTAACACTGTTGTAATTTGCAAATTGAGTTTTAAGACCTAAATTTTACTTGTTGGGTTGGGGTTTTTTTAGAAAAAAAGGAATTCAGAACAGGTTGGTTATTCAAAGTTATGACAGCCACATAAACAATTTGTTGCATATTGTCTTTGGGAAGGCCTGGGGACTTTGGACCTTGAAGTCTAAGTCTGCTACCTGTTAACTCCATACTGAAGTGCTTACTGAAAATTTGAGGTTGACTTGATTGATTGACTGATTGATTTTAAAAAAAAATGGAAAATATACATGAACAAGACAGGACTTAAACAGTTTTAAACGCATCTGTACAGGCAGTGTGAACAATCTAAAATCAAAACTAACTGTGTGGTGAGATGAATGAAGTCTAATGCCTTATCTAATACTGACTATTCATATTTATACATGTTCTTTACACTGGATGTCAGTGTGCAAAACCTTTAGACAATCATATCCTTCTGGAACATTCAACCAAAAATAGACATCTTTAGCTCATTATTCTTGATTGTTTGTTTATCTATCTGTTGCCCATAAGCTGAAACTGCATTACATTTGCCTGTTTATTAAAGGAAGACTCATGATATACTACAGAAGTAGCGCAGGAATAGGTATTAAATGCCTATGGAGCACTATCTATCTTCATATGCATCAGTTATTCTCATCTGATGTCAAAAACCAAAAACTTTTAAGAGGTTACAAATAGAAAAAACAAAATGTCAGACTCATGACTTTCAACATTTGATGCTAACTGATACTCTATCAAGGATCTACAAGGATCTGCAAACTGGGTTTTCAGGTATTTTGCCCCTGGGGGCTAACTAGCACCCCACCAAGGTCAAAAATGCCTTTGAAATCCTATGTTTAAGACAAGGCATAAATGTGTTACTAGGGCACAAGAATGAGCATGAAGAGGAAAAAAAAATAGTACATTTCTCCCCAAATGGTGCATCAGACCAAGTGATAACACTGCTGAAATGCAGATGTAACCTTGGACTGAAGTGACAGTAACTTCTGTAAGTCTTTCAATAGTGCAAGATGAACATGATCATAAATACCAGGAATAGTGCAGATGACCAATTATAGAGAGGAAAGGATACAGTCCCATCTTAGAGATGTAAACATTTTTATGCTGTGTGATGCTATGTCGTGTCATGTTCTGAGTGGATATCCCTTATTTTTACAAACAACAAGAGGATGACTATTAGACTTCTCAGTATTTTTCTCTAGAATGAGGCTGTAGCTAGCCAAGAAAGAATTTATTATTCACTGTGCCATTTCAGCAGAATGCTGGTCAAAGATTATTAAAACCTCCTCATTTAACTTCCTCTGTGAGATATCTTGAATGGCTAACAGCTATGCTTTTAGGTCTCAGAAGTCTAACTCAAAGTGATATACATTTTTTTTTCCCATAATAGATTATCTGTCAGGAAGCAGAAGACTTTTATTCAAGGTACAACTCAGGAACAAGGGGCTTTAACCAGCATCTATCACACTCAAAGAAAACAACTGTAAGCAGAGAGGTCATTTGGATAGCAACTTTTCTTTTCTTCATTAAATGCTGGGACATTACTTTTTTAGCAGAGAGAGAAGTGGAGGCTCAAGGGAGATCTTATCACTCTATCTGAAAAGAGGTTGTAGCCATGTGGGGGTTGGCCTTTTCTGCCAGACAACCTATGACAGGACAAGAGGTCATAGCCTCAAGCTGCCCCAGGGGAGGACCAGATGGAATATCAGAAGGAATTTCTTCACTGAAATAGTTGTCAGACATTGGAACAAACATCACAGAGAGGTAATGGAATCACCGTCCCTGGAGGTGTTTGAGAGATGATTGGACATGATACTTAGTGCTCTGATGTAGTTGATAAATATGATGATCTATCTAAGCTTGGACTTGATGATCTTGGAGATCTCTTCCAACCTCAGTGAGCTACGATTCGGTGAATCTAGTTTGGCAAGCTCCTAGGTTAGGGAGACCTATATCTCACTGGGAAACTATAAAAAAGAAAGATGACTCAATTTCTACTAATAACTGCATTTTGAGGAAAATGGCTCTAGACATAGTCTACCTTCTGGAAAAATATGCATTTTATCACCATAAATTTTCATATGTATGTATATATATATATACTGCTTAGTACACAGAAAAATATTCAAAGCCCCTAAAATATCAGTCTTTTAACAATATATCATCTAATGATTGCCTGACAAAAACCTTAGACCATTACAGAGTGTTTGATAATATCTAAGACACTTAAATAAGCTTTAGGACTTGTGTTGTAGTGCAAGTTCAGTGACATTCTCTAGAAGGAGGTGAGAGAAACACAGTCATGTAAGAACTTGTTTGTGTGGTTTTGCTGTTGGTGATTGGTAGATAAGAGATATTATTCTGCCTTTATTTATGGGATATTGCAGTACTGACAGCCACTCTTCTCTTGCTTTGACCCAACAGAGCCAAACTACAGGATTCTTTAGACTTTACATTTTTAAACCCTTATGTCTTGAAATATTAATATCATTTTCATGATCAAGTTCAGTTTTGCCTTTGGCATGATGTGATTTGATTAGTCAGCACTTAGTATGTGACTCAAATTAATGATTAACACTATATAAAATTTTCTGAATGTGTTAACTTTTCAGTTGTAATTGGAATTAATGAAAATTAACAGTCCTATTTGCTATAAATCAAAATTACCATACAGAAAAACAACCATTCTTCTATTTTTTTTTGAGGGGTTAACTATATTTTTATAGAAAACTGTTCCACAGTAGAAACATACTGCATAATGTGATAAGAAAGATTGTAAAATTGCCTAGCAGTGACTTATAACAGTTTTCAAAATTACTCATCCTTACCAAAGTCAAACCCATAATGTAATATACAGGATGCAATAAGAAATAATATGATTTGCCTTAAACCATTTTGATACCTTTAAGTAATGTGTGTTATAGTCTTAATAAAGTAGTTTAAAAAGGCTCTTAAATGCAATAAAACATTATCCTGTGTGTGCAAAAAAGATTACACTGCTCAGCATAAGGCTTGCAGAATTAAAAAACAAAAACAAAAATAAGCAAACAAACAAAAAACAAAACCCCATAACAACAAATTACCTAAGATATTTTAAGTACAGAGACTATTAATGTCAATAAACTGAGATACTTGTCAGATTTCAATTTCCAGTTATTCAAAATTGTTGATTGTATAAATTCTACTTGTTTTTTTAATTTGTTTTGTATTTGTCACAACAAGCGAATACTGAACATTTGGCCTCATCTTCATGGTATGTCAAGCAAGGACACTACCTTCTAGACATGCCATAATGATGAATTAATTAAAAATTGAGAAGTGCTCATATTATACTAATGAACTCTGCTGCCAAAGCTAAAAATAAATAATTTCAAAAATAGCCATTTAAAAACCTTTAGAGTGGCAATTATTTAATTACAGGGCACCTTTAAAGAAATGAAAGATAGCTAAAGTGGCTGTAAGTATTTCACCAGTTATGCAACTTCAAAATAGCAGCTAAAAACAGCATTCGAGGTGTAGCGCTTCAGGTGACATAGATCAAGGCAGTTCCATGGAGTTAAGTCCAGTGACAACTGTTTGTGATAATTATGCACTAAGTTTTTAATTGTTTAGTTGCTGTAACTGTGTTTGACTCACAAGACGTCACTCAGCTTTCTGTTAAATTTATCATTAAAAATATTATAAAGGTGTCATGGGCTAAGCTCTTAATGTGTTGTTACACATAAAAGCCCTGACTGTAGCTTCAAAAACATCCCAGTGGGGCTGAAAGTGCAAGATGCATTAATTAAAGAAGTATAATGCTCAGATATTATGATAATCCAATTTTAATGGATTATTGATGATGTTTTACACTGTTAATTTCTATTTGCTACAGAAGGAACCAAAATGAAGCCCCACAGTGTCTTTTACTAAAAGTATTTCGGTCAGACTGAAAAAAAAGCTTGGTTATATTTAACCACTTTAATCCAGCTTTTGTGATTGTGAAGACACCTGGTAACTGTCTACCTAAATTCAGTAAGTTCTTCCCTTTTTGATCTGAAATTTTTCTCCAGAGCTTTTGTAGCAGTAGATAAAACTTCCCCTATCAGAGTAGTCAGATTATTTACTCTTGAAACAAGACCCACTGGAATTAGAAAACGGGCTGACAAGATCTTAACGTCCTGAGGGACACAGCTGACAAGCAATGCTCTAAAACCACTCTGCATTTACAGACTTCACTGAGATGCCAAAAGCAAACCAAGAAAAAAGACAAGAGTTTAAGTCTCTTACATTTAAGAAATGAGAGGTAGAGATGCTCTCTTTTTATGTGATATCATACCAAACAGACAGCTTGGGTGGATTTAGGCACACCTCAGCCCAAGCATGATTCAGTCAGGTTTCCAGTGCTCAGGCACTTGACCCAGCCTTCTGACCTGGTCAGAAGCTAAGGGAAGTGTTGCAGATGTTCAGTTCTAGTGAAATTGAGCTGATGGATAGCAGTTAAACAGAAGACATGGCCAAAAGACAAAGAAACTCTCATAAATAGTGCCTACATTTCCACATTTATCTTGCTGTTTCTTGCGTAATGCAAGAAATTATCTAAGGTTTTTGTCAGACAATCATTAGAGCTTTAAATACAATTGAATTTGAAGCTTTTGTATTGCAACAATATTTTCCTCTATTACTGGGCTATAAAAACCAGAGATGTCAAAAGGAATAAAGCAGACAATAAATTCACAGGTTAAAGCTCAGACAACTGAGCCTTTTGTGCAACTCCAAACCAACACACCTCTACACAATGGGAATATAGTAATTGTTCATAATGTAAATACGATCAAAACAAAGTGTATTGAAGTTCTTGAAGTTGCTAGAAGAGTCGTTATAAATATCTGAATTATTTGTACTATTAGTAAATTTAAGGATTCAGTTCTAGAGACAAAAGAGGATTTATGTTTCACACCCTTCAGTTGCTAAGCTGTAGACAGTAGTTCAGTTGATTCCTGGCCTTCCGGTATCAAAAAGAAAACTGAGTTAAACTGTCTGTGAGAGAAACTAATAGTCCTTGAGACTGATTAGGGAACATCTGTTAAATAAATGTACTGAACTCAAACCTTTTACCACAGTTTTTAGAATGCGTGACAGAAAAGAACAGAGACAGGGTATTTTAAGTGATAGGGAATTTTTCCTGTTGACATTCTGTCTTTTGGGGGTGACTGCATTTTCTTGGGGTGAGCAAGCAAACTGTGTAGAACTGATAACATATGTTTCTCTGAATAAAGGGTACTATATTTTCAATAATTTCTAAAAAAATGTCTAAACATGAAATAGTTGTGTAAGGTTTGCAGCCTAGCTAGCGCACTCTTCTTCTCTCAAACATGTTACCCATATAGTTCATACAGCATGATAAAAATGAGATCCCAGGAACATCAATAATATTGTTTCCACTATTATAGGAATGGGGTCAAGCCTATTTGCTGAGTTTTGGTGATTTTTTTTTTTGTTTTGTATTTTCTCCCCACTGTGATCTCTTTTTGGCAGTCCAAAACTGCTAAGAGTCTCAAACATCTAGATTTATCTGTATCACCTACCATCATAAATATGAACATATCTGTTTCCAGCTAGAGATTGCTGTAAGATGTGAAAATATAACATCAAATTCTCATTAGCAAGTATAAAGACAAGTTTACTAGCCTTGCGACCATTCTTTATCAGTGAATTTAGACCAGCATTTTAATTGTTAGAAACCATAGATTATGGGTCAAATTGAAATACTGGTCCTAGTATTTGTTTTACCTTGATTAGAAAAAAAATTGATAAAAATGTACGGTCATTATTTCTTCATTTTCTTTTTCTGAGTAAACCCACCAACCTCTGCTAAGACACATGATATTCTTTTCTCTCATTCTAATCAGTGGAGTTGTATACTGCTGAAAGATGTATCTCCTGCTTTCTTAATGTCTTACATGTAAGCAGTGCCATACTATACAATAGCTGCCTTCTACCACATGTCATGCAAATCTCATGCACATCTGTAAAACATGCCCTTTAACCTTTCCTTCTCACATTGTTTTGACACAGACACTACAGATTTTCAGTTGACTGTAATACTTCAGGTTTAAGGACACTTTTGATATGACTAGTTTTATGCAAAATATGTAGAACTGCATCACAGCTGAATCCCAAAGTTTGTACTTATCACCAGTAGAATTTCAACAAAACTCCAACTGGTGTTACCTTTTAATTAAAATATCTAAAATTAAATCTACAATCTAAACTAAACTAATTAAAACTAAAATCTAAAACATGTCTCACTGAAAAAAATCTTGATATGGACAAAGATTTTCTGGTTCAATACGCAGTACCTTTCTATTTCTTGCAAACTAATTTCAGGATAGGGATTATTGGCTTCCCCATAATAGCAGGTAAAATATATTAATTTTAACTGAATTTTCTCAGAGTTTTCTATGTCTATAAATGTTGAACCACAAATTACACTTTTTCTGTCAACCTGGAATCTTGATCATTAACTTCAGAGATAGAAATTAATTTTGATAAAGTCTGTGATAAAATGAAGGACCAGTTTCTTACACTTCTGATACTACTTTCTTTACAAACAGATCAGTAATTTTGTCAAGGAAGGAAGGAAGGAAGGAAGGAAGG
>VYZT01050944.1:4139-14902 GCA_013400735.1 Pomatostomus ruficeps | reverse complement strand
GTCCTCTCATGGATCTGGAATCCTTTCAGTAAAAAGCAGTACACTTTGTGCTATTAATCCTACTGGAATTGCAGCAGCAGTAGTGCATGAATGAGCATAACTTGTCATAATCACTCTGAAGTGAAAGGCTGAAACTGTTGGGTGCCACAGAAGGGCCTTTACATTCTTCCAAGCCTTCTTGAAGGGATTGAGTGTTGATGCTTTGGCATACAGTGGAAAATCAGGGAGTAAGGCACAAAGGCACAGGGGAAAAAAAGATCTGAAATGAAGTAATGTCAGATTGACCAAGAAACTGTTTTTCTTGTATATCTGACTGAGATTTCACTCCCACAATATAGCAAATACTTCAAAATCCTTCTTGTGTCTGAAGAAAGGCTTTTCCTTTACTGACAGAAGTATATTTCTGCTGGTCCTTTCTATTAGTTAATGTGTTATCAAGAGATATCCCTGCAGCAAAAATAATGGGGAACTAAGGGACTTCTGGTTTTTACACTAGTTGAATTTTAATAATAATCCTGTAGGATAGTTTCAGAATCACAGGTGAATAGGGAAGCCGAGCTTTTGGTTCACTGGAGGGAATAGCAGGGCAACAATTACCTTTGAAAAGTCAGAGTGAGTAAACTAGGTATACAATTCAGAACAAATAAACATGGAAATATTCTGCTGTTTTTCTAAAGTGGTTTTCAGACTATCCCCATGGGGAGTGTTGATCATTGGATCGAAGCCACTCAATGGCAAAAGTTTCTACACAGTTTCTGCTGTCTTGCTATTGTACCTGATGATGCTTTGCAATCCAGTGAGTAAAGAAATGGCCCTGCAGTAGCCAGACTTACAACGTTCCATTTGATATTTCTGCTTACACTTTTGCTGAACCTGCCATTGCTGTTTATGCACCATGTCTTTGTGCAGAGCCTGTTTCATCCACACCCTTCTCCATCAGAAAGAAATGGGAGACTGTTTGGAATGGCTTTGCTTTATTTCAGGTATCACTGACCATAATCAGTAGGCAAGAAAGAGCACCTTTACTCTCTGGTAAAATGGAGTCAGCAATGCTTGGCTCAAAGCACAGTGCAGCAACAAACTTGATAACTCTTTTCCTTTTAATTTTACCACAGCCTATTCTTAACCCCCTCTTGAAAGTTTACATATGCTTCTTGAGGAACTTCACTAAAAATAGATCAAAGGTGCTAATTTGGCTGTAAACATAATACATCCGGCATCTTTGAAGTAAGTTGTTTAATGATTTCACTGAAATCAAAATAGCTCACTAACTGTTAATTAAGCATCTTCATCTGGTGGGTCACAGCCTATAGAATTAAAACTGTGAATAGTAAAATGAAAGAAACATAAAAGAGGTTCTTTTGATCTGGAGATTTTCCCCACCAGAATGAGATCAGAAATGCTTCATTATGTTTTATAAATAGGTGGAAGTTCAAAGCTAACATGACACAGAAATTGGTTGTCCTTATTGGATTAAATATCACTTATTCAGTCAGATATAGTTATTGGTTATGATAATTCCATAAAAGTGCAAGAGTGTATAAAAACAGCAAGTATGGTAATCATACACTGTAGACTTTCCTTGGAGCATGATTACTACTGGTGAAAATAAAATTCAGCATTTTACTATGGAATGCCAGAAACAAAATAAGCAAGATGTTGGAAACAATTAAAAAGATACAAGTTTCATTTAATATGCAGCTGTGCCCAGCTGATTGCCAAATGACCAAGGATGTGCCTCTGCTTACTGGGGGGTATCAACAAAAGCCCATTATTGACTGTATTTCCAGTCAAACAATAGACAAAAGCTGCCTGCAGAGAGTAGCCCGGGACTCAGGAGCAGAGCAAAGCACCTGCACAGAATCTGATGGGATGGGGTCCCTTGCTCTGGGTGCAGAAACTGTCCATGGCTGAGGTCCTGCTGCCACACTGCTCAAACTCTGAGATCTGAGAGAAATGAGTAAATAACAAGGAATTAGTCAGGACTATATTTCATTTGATGTAAAAATATATTCTTCATTGCTCATATACATCTTCCAAAACTGTGTGCAGCTGAATATGCCTACCTGTTTTATAGCAGGAAATTTGTAAAAGCTCTTAAAAACATAACACATAGGTGAGCACTGCTTTGAATACTAATCCTAAATGGAGACCCCACTTCTTCAGCAACTCTGATATAGTTATATTCTCTGGACTTTTTGGGAGGATTTTTTTCAAATCAATCCATTCTTTGTTTTATGTAGGGAAAAATGTTAATGAGCTCTGAATATATATATCTCAAATATATATAACTGCATATGATGGTTAAAGGAAATCTATAGGAACCACTCACTGATGTTAAGTGAACATTTTTTTAAAATGGACATCTGGTATAAATGAATATGACACAAATCACATATATCCTGAATGAGCTTTTACTTACTGTAGGAAAGATAGTGATATATAGTGTAATGCAGAATGGAGAATAACCAGGGTTTTTCCATTCATCTGGGACCTTTCCATGGATGTTACAGCTTCCAAACTTTTCACAGCTAAGAGTTGTCGTGGCCATTTTTGGAATCACTCTTATCACAGATTATTAATAATATGAAACAATAATTAATTTGATTGGATATTGTCATACAGCAACCTGAAGAGTTTAATTGTGATACCCATAGGACAGCAACTGTGTTTTAGAAATTTGAGCAGAAACAACTCTGTTTGAGTCTTACATCAGATAAAAGACAGAAATAAGAGTTTGCTTTTTCATTTCCTCCTATTTCCAGTGCTAGTACTAAAACAATACCTCCAAGAATATTCCTGAGTAAGCCACCATATCACAATGATGTAGAGGATTATTGTGCAGAAAAATGAGAAGTATGCAAGTCAAAGACATAATAAATGCTTTCCTGAAACTGAATCAAACAACTTTTTCTTGAAGGTATTTTGCTGTTGTGCTTCTATGGTAAAGTTGGTTGCTTTCATTATCCCTGCTGGGAATACAGGCTATTAACACCCTTAAAATAATTCTGCTTCTGCAAGTATTTCTGTAAGAGAAACAACTGTGGATGAGGCAGATTGTAAGGCTGTCTAGAACGGATAGTAGCTTTAATTAGCAAATCATGGCAAACGACATTTAGGCATGAGGCTAACAAATCAGCAGCTACAGGGAATTAGTATCATTCCTAGTCTGTTGTATTTCTGCTTTTGGATGACTAGAGGTGCATTTTGAAGAGAGCTACTGACACAAGCACACAGCCAAAGAGAGCAGAGAAACCATTCCCAAGCTTGTATTGAATGACAGGGTTTTATTTTAAGAAAAGTTATACCAACACTTTCCAAGGTATAAACTGGATCTTGTGTACATGCACTGCATGTCCACTGAACACCTAACACATGCCTGTGATTGGAAAATGCAAAAATTCCTCAAAATTTGGGTTTGCTTGGGAATGGGAAGGAAGAAACCAAGGTTCTAAGTTTAGTCAGGTGCTTAGGATTTATTTTTGAGGGCTGATTCCTGACCTTACTGACTGCAATGAACTCCTTGTGACTGAAAAAACAGCTCAGGGAGATTTCCACTTTGTCTGGTTTTCTCTGGTTCACAAGTTCTCCATCTCTGAAAGTCTATTTGAAATTGTAAGGAAGGCAAAGACGTTTTCAGATTCAAGCAAACTGTCCTTCCTTGAGAAAAGCTTCCCAGCCACCACTGATGATGCAAGGGACAGAATATCCTGTGCCAAGAAGGAGCAAAGGGCTGCTCAAATCCTTCCAGCTTTTCTTGATCCTCAAGGCAGGAAGAAAGGCTTGGTTTTTTTGCTTACCAAGGCTGGCTGTGCCTGGGGCACAGGCACGTCTTTGGTGGGACAGGGCAGTTTCTCAAGGGTGAAAGAGAGTTCGTCAGGGAAACGCATGTTCACATCTCTCACCAGCACTTCTACTGGACTTCCCCAGTCCGACAAGTGGGCATTTGGTTCTCTGCACAATTTTCTGTTCTTTTTGTAACACTGTCGTCCCTTTTATCCACTTTGGTGCCCTGGTAGGACAGACACAGAAGATGGATGTGCCTGAACTGCTAACACTGAAAGGTGCATTAGATGCAATTTTACTAAAATTAGGGTCTGTTCAGTGCAAGCACAGTTTTATAAGAGTTCTTTGTCCGATGTATGAAACACAGATAGTCTCAAAGCAAATAGAGGCAAATAAGCAAAGTCTGATGTACAGTGAGTATTTAAGAACAATGAAGTAGAATAACAAACAAGTAATTTCTTCCAGGGTATTGGCTGTTAGTCTGGGATTTTCTGTGTGTTTTATATAAAGTTTTACTGTTCGACATGTGAGTAAAATTTTTTTAATCTTTTTAATTTTTTAAAAATCTCCTTTTACCAGCTCCAATCATTACCTCCTCTCTTTTATAGGATCAATATACTCAATAAGAAGGGTTTCAGCTAATGAGTTCAATATAATTGAAAGGCATCATTTTCTTGAGCAGATGCTCCAATGAGTCAACCCCAACTCATCATTTGGTTTCACAGAGTTTAAGATTATGTTAAGAACTACAACCGCCTGATTATTTGTTTAAAGGAAGCCAAATATAGCCTCTTTTAATGTTTTAGTACCTAGAGAATAAAACAGCTGTCAGCAATATGTTCTTCTGAGTGGCATTCATATGAACACTTAGTCTGTTGTTTCTAATTTTAAAAATACAGCCATAGTCAATAGTCACCCACAGACAGGTGTGCAATCCAAATATAAATTTTATATTTGCCAGCACATATGCAAATTAAATATGAAGATGGTAATACCAAATTTTACACAGTGGAACAGTAAGAGCTCTAAAATTAATATCAAATGCCTTGACACTGTCAGATGGTTACCAGGTGCCTTACCCTATGAATTTCACATTATTAAGGACATATTTAAGAAACACAATTTGTGGTGCAATATGTCACTGAAATTGCCAAATTCAGACATTGAATTATGCAGGGTAAAATTTCTCATGCTGAACAGATTTAAGTGTCTTAATACATGGATATTTTTGTCCCATGGGCTCTGTGAGCACTTAATACTGACATTTTGAAGAGGGAAAGCTGAGGATCTCTGAACAGGGTCACTGAGTAAAAAGGAGTGACATCCTTGTTTATGGTTGGGTTGAATAGATCCACAATTGTCTACAGTTCTGAAAAAAACAAAGTCCCAGCTTCAGAAACCAGTTACAGACTTTTTACATACAGTGAGTAGAAAAATATCTGATAAAGTCCTGGCCATGTTGATGTCACTGGCAAAACTCCTACAGAGTTTTAATAAACCCCTGTCCACTGACTCTGAAAGTAACTATTATAATATCAAAAAATGTTTTAGATAGAGACTGAGCAAGGAGTAGGAGTTGCCTCATTTAGTATAACACATTGTGTGAATTAAAACTTACTTCTGTCTTTGTTTCTTCTCAGCTAAGAATAATGTCTGAGGTTGTGTGGAAGAAATTGCATGAACTTCCAAGCAGAGATACTGAAGTTCCCATTGAACTTCTTTTCTCATGAAATAGTGCAAAAACATTATTTTTAAAGAAGGAAGGAAGGGTAAATTGACGAATTAAACCAAATATTGTAAGATATTTCTCTATGAGAGTATTATTTAGTTTAGCCAGGAATAGTGGGCATGCCAGATAAAAAGAGTATATTTTGACATGAGGGCACGATAGCTGCAACCACAAACATTCACACTCTCACTTTGCTCACAACCCCCTTTTTTTTAAAGTTTCTGTCTGTGCCTGGAACACATTACATGTCTGCACATTTCTTATACAGCACACTCCTTACACAAGTGTGGGACTGGGAATCGCCACCACGTGTGCTTCCATCTCTAAGCACTATGAACACTCTCTCCACTGGCATATGGCTGGGAGCACCTTCCATGAGCAACACCACCAAAAGCAGAAACAGAATAAACGCAGCAATTTACTGATAGCAGTTTATTGCTTTGACGGAAATGCCCGAGATGAGTAGTGACCCAGAAACCTCTATTATTGGCCTATGATTTTTAATTTAATACAGTTTTGATAAGCCCAAGTTAATCTTGAGTAATGTACTGGTATGGAAACAATATAGTTCAAAGGATGATTAATCTGTTCCAGGGTGATAAATGTTAAGCAAGGATAATTAATTCCAGATTTTTAGATTCAAGAACTTAAGTTTCTGCATGGCTAATCAAATACATAAAATGGTAAGATAATGCAGGAAGTCTGATCATATCTCATATGTCTCACCAGAAGTTTCATCTGTCATAAAAGAAATAATCTTATTCTTGAAGCAACTTGACAGCACAAGCAGACACTGCACCTAAAACTATCCACATCTAGCCATCCATCCAAAACATACTGGTTGGGCATTCACCTGGGAAGAACTTCTGTAAACCACAGGATGTAGATCACGTGACTTTGCAAGTGTATGTGAGTCTTCATTTTGATCTCAGGTTGGAAATACTCAATTTATATCATTCTAGATCAAAGTAGATGTCAAATCATTAAAATCTGGAATCAAACATGGCAACTTTCGACATAACTCTACATAATTCATCCATGTTTAGTGTACAGTTCTTAGATGCACCTCTTCATGTTTTGGGGAAGTGAAGTCTTACATACATAATGAAATATGCATGGTTCTACTATAAACCAGTATTTATCCAGGATGTAATAGTTACACTATAGTACATTTTCCCATATTTAAGTAAATGATACTCTAAGACTAATAAGATTTTAAAACATAAGGTTTTGAAAAACAAAAAAATGGAAAACCCAGAAAATTCAGGATGGTCCTGAGTAAGTAAGGAGATTGGTAGAGAATACACTGTACGGGGGCAGTTACTCGTATAGTCTTTCTGTAAGATCCAGGCTACTTGTGCTAGAGGCAAATAGGAAAATTATCACCAGAGAATAATGACTGAGTTCACCCTGAGGAATTTTTTACATGATTGCCTTGTTTTTGATATTTGATTGGCCAAATTACAGCTGTCACTGAAATGTGTCATTTTTGAGAAAAATGAAATGGTTATTTGAAACAAACTCTTCACTGTGGAGTCATATAATGCCTGTGAAGTACATCATCTGGAGTTTCTGAAACTTCCACGGCTAATGTAAATAGCAAGGTGTAAAGCAAAGACTAAATGGAATTGAGCAACAAGTCTTGGGGCTACATCTTCATTTGGACTAGAATATTCGGCATTCAACTCTAATCTGTGCAAAAGTAACTCTAATGTAACTCTGATCTGGCTTCCAAAATTGGTTTTAGAAAATAACTAAAAACTGGTTTTTTCTGCCTGGAAAAAATTTAAAAGGAAGGAAGCCATTTCAAGAGTTTCCATGTTGTTCAAAGAAAGCATAGCCACATTACCAAAGTGTCCTTTAGAAACTGTGGAGAGTGATTAGAACAAGTAATGTGAGTTTGCCAAAACGCACAATGAGAAAGGATGCTTAAAAGAGCTTGTAAGAAATGATGCTTGGGCACCTGAAGCTTTTCTACTTTGTTTGACTGTTCAAAAAACACCTTCACAGAAAGAGGCACTATTTTTTCATTATGTGATACTGAAAAGTGCTCCAAAGTGGGTAGATTTGGATGGATGGGACAAAGTTCTTATTTTAACTCAAAATTGTGGCTCATTAAATACAGTGAGAAGACAAAGAGAAATTAAAGATTTGCTATTCACTATTTAAAGCCAGATATAACGCTAAGAACTGAGAAATTCTTAGGCTGCTAGAAAGAAAAAGGATTATTTTATAAAATTTTCCAGACATTAACTTGGGTTAACTGAAGCCAGAAGAGTTAAAACCTAGCAAGCAGTGTTTTATAAAAATTAGGAACTGCAGTTGGTATCACAGTACCCAGCATCCCTAGCAGATGAGAGTATTGCTTAAACACACTAAGTTCTTAAATGGATCTATGCCACGAATGCTATCAACAAGCAGTACCTAAGAGGAGTCAAAGAATATCTTCTGCTACACAGCAGCATGGAGTTTTTGTTTCTGTTACTGGGATTAATTTCATTCTGTTGAGCTTCTTTTTGTTTTAGATTTTGGGATGATGGGTCTATTAGAAACACGTTGCTAAGAGACAGGATTTCCCCTCCATTATTATACACGCACACTGAAAGAGAGATCAGCAAGGCTGCCACCTCTGAACACTGCTGTCTGAGGAAATCTCCCATGAAATACAAGTATGCAATGAAATATATAAATGTCTATTCCTGCACTACACATGATTCATAGTATGTTGGTGCTTGAGAATAACTGCATTGAGTTGCTAAGAATTGGAATGACATCAGTAAATGTCAGGACAATTGTTGTCTTAAGTTTTGCAGTTTCTCAGTGTTTCTCTTTGCTGTGATACTTTCTCACACATTCTGCTGTAAACATGGCCATGGTTTCTTAACAACTATCTATGTTTTGTTAACTGTCTCTGTTGTTTATCATTTCATTCTCATGGGTAGAGAAATATGATAGATAGATGCTTTGACCAATGGAATTGAGAGGTAATGATTTCTACCTCCAATCCACAGTGATTTGTAAAAACATATAAATAAAAGTCAGAGAGTTCTGCCCTCTCTCTCTTTTTGCCCTCTCCGTTTGCTGTCTCTGTGTGGTCTTTCATTTGGCTCTCCTTTTAGCTCCTCACCCTACTCAGCCTGACCCGTGCTACAGACAATATTTGAACACTCACAGAACTTGAACTCCATTTTTGTCTTCATAAATATCCATGTGAAATTTCTCCTGAACTACAACCTTAATAAAACAAAACTTAATATAAGGAGGAAGGTTATTTCAAATGGAAAGAAACTGGATTTTTTTTTCCAGTCTTTCTAAGGATTTGCATAAACACTTGAAAGATCCCAAGTTTGGATCTTTCTTCAGATTTCTTCGGATTTTTTCTTCTAGAAAGAGAGTGAAATGTTGATACAAACCAGTTTGTGTTTTGCAGCATATTAATACACTGATTTTCTCAAGGAGAGAGAAGGGGAAACCTTACTGTAGAGGAACAGCCAATGTCCTGAGAACAACCTGAAATGCCAACTTAGCATTTTTTCACTTCAAAAATATCTTTGACTTTTATAAACAGCCATGATGATAAAATTGAGGCTGTTAAAAATATATGGTTTACTTCAGTAGTTTATAATTCACAGTGGCATTTAGTGGGTGGAGTTGTAAATTAGTAAGTGGACTGCTGCCACAGCAGAGCAGGCTGCTGCTCTGCAAAGGAGAATCTTTGCTAAGAATAGGAATGTGGTCACGATGATAATGAACAAGGGCTCCGCATGCCTGAAACGTTGATGGGAGACTGGGAGATGGTTTCTGGATGTTTAACAGCTGCTCTAGAAATTAGATGTTATCAAAGATCTGTTTGAAAGATTGAACTGGATGAAAAGCATGCAAAATTTAACCAGTAAGACCTGGTTTCAATTTTTAGTAGCACTACTGAAAGGCAGAGTGGCACGTGGAATATTTATGTTGTCAATAAATTGGAAGGCTCAGTTTTACAGCCAACAAAATGCTGTTTATTCTGCTGCAAGAGTGAGGCAAGATTGCAGCAGTGTCTACACATAAAAGGATATTTTCCCTATTGCTTTAAATAAAATATATTAATGTTCCATGAAAGCATTACAATATGTTAATCCGGTATTTGATCTGGTCTGTCATACACTCAAAGAAAAAAATCAACTACTTCCTGGAAACTATATTAATGTTCCAAATAAACTATATAATGTTCCAGCATTTTAAAGGCACTAGGTTTCTCTGAGGGGGGATGATCCACTTATCACTAGGATGATTTGCCTTTGGATTCTTAGTAGGTGTAACAGCTTTATTCAAAGGTTGCATTATATCAGAAATCCTGAGTGAAGGGTGCAGATAGATATGGATGGCAATATAAAACATGCCACATTCAACTTTTGGAAGCTTTACTACTGAGTGATGGCTGCTGTATGATTGCTGTTCAGCCAGAAGTGAACAAGAAAATATTCTGAACCCAAATGCATGACCTGCGTGACTGCAATGATTTCTTGTTTTTGACTGCTTGAATTCCCAACTGGTGGACATCAACACAGTACTCTCACTTTTCTGGCATTAAGAAACATGTTTGAGCTCTGTCAGCCTTAAAGTTATCCACAGGAAACTTCCACTGAAAGAGAAAAGAAAAAAATCTGCATGAAATCATTGTGTCTACTTCACACGCCGCTCAACCCTTTCTTTGGGGCCCTGCTTTGATCCCTGTTTGTGCTGGCCAGCTCTAGGCCCCCCAGAGCAGAAAGGGCTGCACACAGATGTTACGCTGCTAAACAGCTCATCAGCGGAGGAAACCAGGTCACTTCTGTAGGAAGATCACCAACAAAATGATTTTGTCACAAAAAGTCTCACCTGGCTGTTTTCTGAGTCAGAAAACTGGATACTTTACTAGCAGAAGACATTTTGAGCTGCAGTCCCTCCCTAAACTTTCCCAGACACCCAAATGTTGATTTCATTCACTATTACATAGACAAAAGAACTTCTCAAAAGGACTGCTGTACTAGTAACCTATCACACTCCACTGAGGACTCAACCACACGGAGCTCAGTGATCGCTGTGTATCTTCTATAAAGGTATCCCTTATGGAGGCATGCGTCTGGTGCAAAATTATTGAGTATCTCTGCTCTTATTGGAAAGACTTCATCTTACAGGAGAATTTATAGCAGCCTTTGTGACATAGATAGGAAACAGAAAAAGATCTTCTATCAAACTTAAGCCACTAATAAACTACTTGGAA
>VYZT01050939.1:0-17383 GCA_013400735.1 Pomatostomus ruficeps | reverse complement strand
GTTTTTGGTTGTTTTTTTTTTTTTTTTTTTTCTGATGTCTTTCATATGTATCTACCTCTTCAGTGAACACCCCAAACATTCGGTGTTCAGAGAAGTGGTTTGGGTAGACGTGAGAGGAATGTTGAATGCTTAACAGTGCTTTCTTTGTGTTTGTCTGCTTGTTTATTGTCAATTTGCTTAAATCTATGTTGAACCAGGAGGATATTTAAAAGGGAAGGTATAGGGAGGAGTGGGGCCCAAGTGAGAGCTATATGTATTAATTTTTTTAAATACATGTAATGTTTTTAGTTAATATCCATTACAGCTGATTATTCAGGTTTGTTGCATTTGCCTAAAATGTTATGCAGAATACTTTTTTCCAGACATATTCCAGTTTTTCCTGTGCTAGATATAGGAGAGTTTGGTCTTTTGAGATCAAAATGATTTTGTCTCAAAGACCAATTTATTGTATATATCTTTTTCTGTAAAACCAAATAAATTTGACTTTGTGTTTCATCTTAAAGATACTTATTTTCTATAGAAAAGTATGTCTGAAGAATTAGAAATTTCAAGTTCATGCGACCAGGTAATTTCAAAACTGGGAATAGATTTCATGGTTCTCTAACTTCCCAGTCATGTATATAAAATTCTAAATCATATAAATTATATAAACTCTTACCCTGAAATATTTGCATCTGTCATCCTGTTAAAATCTTGTATTTTATACTAGAACAGAATTGATACTGTGCTTTTGCTATATAATTCATTTTTACTTACCCAAAAATTGCTAAAAGCTACAAGGGTTCCTTTATGCCCTGGAAAAGCTTTTCTTCTCAGATATGCTACTGGTTTTATAGTGTCTGATAAATCTTTTGAAATAATTTTATACTTTCATTTTGAAAGTAGAAATAGTACATCTGGATATGGAAAGCTTAATCTCTTTGCAATCTAAAGATTCTCTGAAATCAGGGTAATTCAGTCTTGAAAATACCAGAAGGAAATGCAGCTGTAATGTGTAGGTGTCATTAGGAAGGAACATGAGTGGTTTACTCCTCATAGTTTGTGTTCATAATAGGAATATGGAGTAGTGTGAAATATCTGAACTTTGGGTAGCTTGTTGTCAGAGAGCTGAGATCACAGGCAAACACGTAAATCATCAGTAAATGTTACCTCTGGTAGCTCTGTGGAATGAGGATACAGCTCTTACATCAACAGAGCAGTCACCTGCTGTGGTATCAGTTGAAGTTTCAGGGGGTTTAGCCTCAGAAGTCCACTGTGTGTGAGCAGAGCAGGAATACATCACACCTGGGGCTGGCACAATTGCTGCTGTTTGCCTGTACTGTATTCCTAATATCAAGAACTGGAGGTGATGATGTAAATACGTCACTTCCATGAAGTTGAGAGGATTTTGGTAATCCCTGTGGCTGGAATGTTTAAAAAAAGTGTTAGAAGTTGTCTCTTGTGGTTCTCCTAAGCGCGCACAAGAGCTGTACAAGGAGAAATAAGCTGTCTGGTGACAGCTCTTGTGATTATGATGTTCTAATACACATTTTAATGCATTGTAGTTCTGTGTAGTAGAGCTGTGAGAGAAGAGGATCAGAACCAAACTGATCCTCATGTGCATATGTCTTAGAACAGTTGTCTTTGATTAGATGCCTGTAGGTGAGCCGCTAGTTTTATTTGTAGTGCCGTGCAATAAGGTACTGATCCAGGTGAGCAACCTTAGGGTCACAATTTCTAAGCTCTTACTGAGAGCTTTGCACACAAGGCCTCCAACATCTGTTTGCTGTGGCATGTGGTTGATAGCTTCAGAATGGTTTTGTAACAAGTATTGACTCTAGGCACTTTTGGAGTGCAGGGATTGTTATTCAACAGGGAAGTGCACAAGTATTGCCATAATTTTAGACTTAATCCTTTTTTGAGACTGTGTAGTTTAACTCTTGGAATACACTGAATTTGCTGGAAGGTGGAGTTGAAGGTGGCAGTTGCTATGTTCACAAGTGGAAGGGTGGTTGCAAATTGTACTCCTCCAATTGGTGGGAGCAAGAGAGAAGCTTATAAACAAATCTGAGGTGGGGAAAAAAGTTCTGCAGTTGTATTTTAACCACTTTAGTAAGCAGCAGGTAAGTTGACTGTTAAGAAAGTGCCTACTTCTGGTAAGTAGGTTGTTTAGAAAGTGCCTACATCTGGTAAGCTTCATGACAGTAGACATTTACTTGTAAGAAATATGCTTTAAAAACTTTTGTGTAACAACTGCAGTATGATACTGCACTTCTTGTTAGCCATTACTGTAGTACATGAGCAGTTAATTGCCTTCTGTATTTCTTTCAAGCATTAGTATTTACAGCTCTACATCCTTGATGCTTAATTCTTGCCTCTTATATTTCCAGTCAATTGTATGTGTATATTCCATGCCTGCTAGCTACCTTTTGATGAAAGCAGACCAAGCATGTCTGCCCAGAGGATACTCATGACATTTGAGTTGTGGCACATGAATTGGGAGCCTATCCTGGGACCCGGCGGCGCCTCTGAAAGAAGTCCAAAATTTAATGATGTAACTTAGTAACAGTAGGCTTTTCCTTGAAAGCGAGTAAAATAATTCATATTGAGCTAAGTGGTATTTTTTTTCATTTGTTTATGTGGCTTGAACAGTAAACCATGTTTAAAGATTAAGGTAGGAGAGAAAAAAAAGTCCTGGTTCACTTTGGCATTAATGCATTTCTTTCAGGTATTGCATCTGAATTTGGAGTGCGAGGCTATCCAACAATTAAGCTGTAAGTTGATGCTTCCTATTGAATTTCTATCAATGATTTCATGGCAAAAGATTAAAAATAGTCCCGTCCATTTAAAAATCTCAAACCCATGTAATGTACAGTCCAGTACAATGTCAAGTTAAATAAAGACTCAATAATTTTGAGTACTTTTTACTGTGGTCATACTGGGGTTTTTAGCAGATTATTGTTTAAGCAAACAGTATTCATAATTGGTGATAATAAATCTTGTCAAGTTAGTTTTCTCAAAATAGGCAGCAGAGATGTTCAGCTTGGTAATCTTTAAGGATGAAAAATTTTATTGGCATATAGAGTCATTGAAAATTTGGTTTACTTTTTTTCCTCTGAATTTCCTAAACCTATGTGGATTCAAAGAAAGCCTGTTAGAATTAGTAGAACTTACTTGAATACTTCGCTAATGCAAGCATGCTACATCCCCTCAAAGCAGAGTACCATAAGCTGAACAACAGTTCACTGAAGCTAAATACATAAACTTGGAAAGTTTTGCAGATTATTTGATACATTTCAATGATAAAAAAAAATTAAAGATGTTCATATGCTTTCCTTTTACAAGGACTAATCCCTGAGTAGTTTATATGTTGAGTGTCTTGGTTTGAGTGTGGGGTGTTTTGTCATTTTGGGGGAGGGCTTTTTAATATGGTCATAAACAAGAGTTCTAAATGATCTTTGTGCCTAAAAAGTAAATGACTGCTGTGCACTAGAAAAAAAAAGTTGTAAAGGAATGTAAGTATTTCAACAAGTCAGTGAATCAGATACTGTGTAAATAAGCTTTTATTCCATAATTGCATTGTACTGCATTACTGAGTTTTATGTTTCGCTGACCACTTCTTTCTTCTTTTGCTTATCACTTGCCAAAAGGTGACTGTAGTAAACATGTGAAGGTTGAGAAATTTTACACGTGCAAATGTAGTTTAAATGATTGCTATTCTGTTCTTTTTTTTGTCTTTCCTATTTATCTAGTTTGAAAGGTGACTTGGCATACAACTACAGAGGACCTAGAACCAAAGATGATATAATTGAATTTGCTAATAGAGTGGCAGGGTAAGTATACTCTTCTCTGACACTGGTTCTGGTGACTTAAAACTTATGTAGGATTTTGAGGTGGGCCAAGAGTTATTTAAAAAGAACAAGATATTGAAGTTAAAAACTATATGTACCATATGTGTGGCTGCATGGGAGACTGGTGCTGAGTTAAGATTATTTATTTCTAAGACCATATTTCCTAACTGATGTGCTTACATTCAGAATTTTCTCTCTCAAATGACTGAAACCTTTTTGTGGCCTTCCACTATGTAAAGACATCTTCTAGGAAAGAGAGAGTTTTTATCAAGATCTGTACTGACAGGATATGGGGAAATGGTTTTAAGCAGAAAGAGGATAGATTTAGAATCAATATTAGGAATAAATTCTTTACTGTGAGGGTAGTAAGACACTGGAACAGGTTACCCAAAGACATTGTGGATACCCCATCTTTGGAAGTGTTCACAGCCAGTTTGGGTGGGGTGTTGAGGAACCTGGTCTGGTGAAAGATGTCCCTGCTCATGGTGGCAGGGTTGGACCAGATGATCTTTAAGGTCCCTTCCAGTCTAGCCCAGTTTGTGATTCTGTGACTAGTAAAAGACTTGTATGTTTACATTGTAGCAGCATTTTGTAGCAAGATCTGATTTTCAAATTTACATTTGAGGAACATAGCATGTTATTTGGGGGAGGGGGGATGTTCTTATTCTCTTTTTCCTTTTAGTATAAAATAGAAGACTTGAAAAATTAAATTAATTTGCATTTTGGAATTTTTTGAAAAACAACACAATAAAGTTTATGATATTTTCTTGTGAATTTTCATTTGTTTGGATTTTGCACGTTGCACAAACTGAGATTTTTCTTTGTCTTTTTTTCCCTTTCCAGACCTCTTATCAGGCCACTTCCTAGCCAGCATATGTTTGAGCATGTGCAAAAGAGACATCGTGTACTTTTTGTGTATGTTGGTGGTGAATCTCCTTTAAAGGTTTGAAGCTTAATTAAGTAAAGTTACTTCTTTTGACTATTTAGGGAGTAATTTTAAAAATATTTCAGTCTTTTAAAAGACTGAAGTACATGCTTGTAGCAAATTCTTGTGGGTTTTTTACATTTATTAAGGTGCTTTTACAATCTTAGCCATAACCATATTTTCTAATTACTCTTTGAAGATAAGGTATGTCACAAAATTTTTGTTTGATGCATACTAAAAGTTCAGAAATTTAAAAAAACATTGTTTGTATTTTTTCAGGAAAAATACATAGAGGTTGCTTCAGAACTAATAGTTTATACATACTTTTTTTCTGCCTCAGAAGATGTGCTGCCTGAGGTAAGCTGTTTCCATTCCTACTGTTTCCCAAGAAATGACATTGTTCTCCTCATCTATTGTAATTTTGCTGTTTTGATGGCACAGAGATGTCTTCTGACAGTATGTTTGGCTTTGGTAGATTTCTAAGTAATTACACTGAAACATGTAATTTTTGATTCTGTATGGGGAAAGAATGCAAATTAAATTTCAATCTGTCATTGCTTTGTTTTGGCCAAATGACTTGTTCAGTCATATTAATAAAATTAATCAGAAGATGTGCAGAACTCAACGTGTGCCAAACAACCTGCTCAAGAAAGTAGATACTTGGATTTTTAGCCAGTGCAAAGCTCTTGTTGCTCCCAGCAGTCCTTTCACCAAGTGCTTTTAGAGCTAATTAGGAGGTTTGTGACATGGATTACTGCTGGTACCCTAGTAGTCAGAAGTAAGTGAAGTGGTAAGTTATTTTCATCTTGTACAGTACAGCTGATCAAAACATTAGTTTGCCTGGGGATCAGCCAATCCACTGCCTGTAGAATTCTTGTGTGGCTCTTTGGAAGATTCTGTAACAAGGAAATTATTTACAGTTCATCTCAAGTGTGGAAGCAATTGATACTACTGTAGTTAGCCTAACCATTGTTGCTTACTTGCTTATTTGTTGTAGCAAAATTAAGAGACTTTTTCATTTATTGCTATTCTCCAAGTGGGACTTAAGTGTGCCCCATCCGTACTAACGTGTGACTTTGAAATTAGTTGGTGACTAATGGGGTGAGAACTACCATAATTTGGTTTGTTGTTTTGGGTTTGTTTTTTTTTTTTTTTTTAGGCAGCTGCATTTTACAACACCATAAGTAGATCTGGCCTCATTATGAACAGTGTATTGTTAGTTTTCCAGAAGCCTTGCGTCAAAGCCACCTTGATTTATATATTGCTATTTGCACTTCAGCTCCAGCAGGGCAAGGAAAGTACTGTTCAGTTGTGCAGTGGAAAGAGTGTAAAAAAGGCTGAAAGTCTTTGAGGTGCTGTGATCACACTGATGTAAGCAGTGAGCTTTTTTTCCCCACAAAAGGTAATTTCCCACCAGTGTCTTCTAGGGAGAGAAGCAAAAATGTTAAGAAATTTCTGGTTGCGAGTTGTAATGAGCCTTTGCATTACAGTGTTCATTGTTAGGCTTTGTTTTGTCACCTTAGGTAATCCTGTTCCAAGCTTTAGGCATCTTTTGCAAGCTGTAAGCTGTACACACATTGCTTTGTCCTTCAAAGATGTTAAATTATATCTTGGGCAAGTAAGAGATCAAACCATTGTTTGGGACTACTCTCTTGCTTATTTATATCAGCTATTATGTTATAAATTACTGCTTTTACATTAATTTCCAAGAAAGTTAGTGCAGAGTGATGACAGAAGGCATGTCATTTGGAAATGCTGCTGTTCCAACCTTTCCAAAATATATCAGTAAATCAGACAATTCAGATGATGCTATCAAAATTAAGCTTATGATGCAGTTCTTTCTTAACCATAAATGCTGTTAAAATTTTAACTTACAATGCTAGCAAGCAGTAAGAAGTAGACACAGTATTTTTTTATGCCAGTTTTGTAAAAACACAAGCTGAGTAAAATTCTTTTTGAGTTCCAAGGAGAAAGTTTCTACAGCTTGTTTTTTAGTATGTTGCTGACCATCTTAAATATCATGTTTAGCATTGTAGTACAGGCTTTTGTTGTTTGTCTAAATTATGTCTGTTTGCAGCCCTATGTGCTGAAGCTGTTTCTTTATATTCCCATCAGTCTGAAGCACAGGAAATAGCCCAGGTTTAGTGGGACATGTTACCAATGGTGCTTGCTGCGGTGCGTTCTCGGAGGGGCACTGAGTGTCCATCTGCAGCGTCAGGGGCTGTCTGAGCTGCTCTAAGGCACGGGAGGGCTGGCGAAGTTCCTGTAGGGGTTCACCCAATCTACTGATGGTCCAAGTAGAGACAAGGCGGAGGGGTGTTCCCAGATGGTTTATTCAGCACCAGGGTTGTGCTGGGAAAGCACTGACACAGCGTGTGACAGTTACATAAATACAGACACGAGGGGGCGGGGGGAGGGTACAACATCCAATAGAGGGGGAGAGCTAGGTTTGAATTTGGCGGGCTTTGTGTAGGATTACACAATACAGAGCCCTCGGAGGGGTGGAGAGCCGATACCGTGGGGACGTAGCAGAGCCTGGCCATGGGATAGACTGGAACTGGCCAGAGCACGCCGCAACAGGTGCTATTTTACTCTGCAAAATTGACTGTCCATTTAGTAGAAGTGGCAGTAAACAAGTATGCTGACAACAGCACGAAGTGGGAACTGAGAGCATGATTGATAAAACTCTCAGGTTACAATTTCCTATCTAAAGTTCATGTCCAACCCATAAAGTATTCATGCTACTGCAGATACCAGCAAAAATTGTGCTTCTTTTACACTTTGTGAAATCTACCTCTCAAAAATATACTTGTTGCTTTTAATGTACAGAAGCTGATAAATTTATCTTAGTAAGTGTACGCAGAAGAGATATAGGTGTCCTTAGAGATTTTCCCTATGAACTACATTTACCTGTTTTCAGATGTTTTTGTTCATTTAAAACTCATTGAATCTTCCATGGGTTAATTGAATCCTGACTCTTTCAGTATGTGACATTGCCTGAATTACCTGCTGTTATGGTCTTCAAAGATGGAACTTACTTTGTTTATGATGGTAAGTAAAAGTGGACCTTACCTTAAGACGAGATATTTAAAGCATATATGGAGAAACTGGAGGAGTTGGGACTTTTTGAAGGTTGTGTTGGGGAGCTGGGAAGTTCCCCAGTTTTATGATAAATAGCAGCTCCTCCATGAAGGAAAAGAGAAAAAAATTACTGGTTCTTATGCAACAAAATGCAAGTAATTTGATTCAGCAATATTGAAGTAGAAGTGATAATGTTTGCTTTGCGTTTTCAGTAAGATGTAGCTTCTAGTATTACTGTTTTGCCTACATTAATGTACTTTAAAAAGTTACTCCTTCCCTCACTGTACAGATTCATCAGATACATGACTACTTTACCTGGCTCGTTCAGTGGGTAGGCTGTAGAATGGCCACCTGAATCCAGCAGTGTTTTTTAAGACTGCCATTCCTACAGTGCATATATGCAGTACATAATGGCACCACACCTGCCATTTCTGTAAGAAGTGTGTATCTGCGTGTGTGCATATGAACAATGTGTTACATTGCACTCAGGACATACCATAGGGCCCCTGCATGTTAGAAGTGCACGCACACACATGTGTAGTTACATTGCATAGCCTGGACTTACAGGCACACCACTTATTGGCAAAAGCACCTGCTCTTGATTTAGATTGTTCTAAATGCAGGTTTTTCACTTTAAGTTCAAAACATATCACTCAGAAAATTATTCTGCAGGCTTAATTTCTGAGGATAAGTAGCACCATGGCAAAATATTACAGGTTGGCCACCAAATATATTCTTTGTGACCTCATAGTATGGATATACCTATCTTCCTCTTAGCTTTGTTGCCTCCAGATAAAAATTCACTCTACAACCTCCTTGGTTTGCTTTTAATTGTTTTGATATCTTTTAGCAGTTCTGGAGAAGGACAACTTGTCAGAGAAACACTTCTTTGGCTATGTGGCTTGCTTGCTTTTTCCACATCTTTTAAAGAAAATGCAAAGGCCATAATATTTCAGGCTTTTAATTTACTTTGTAAAAATTTTACTTTTTTTGTAATGTACCACAAACATTATTGTAAGTCCAAAAAATCACGAAGATGCGGTTTAAGAGACTGAATAATGTTTTATGTGCAACTGTTATGACTGGGCAGAAATTTGAAGAGCTCGCTATGAGGAAGAAGTTCTACCAAAGTGCACTTCAGTGCTCTGACCTTGTCTGGTGTTTTGGTTTGGGTCCTTTTCATCTCCAAAGTACGGCAAATGGACGCAGATCTAAGGGATGCATGATGCTTGGAATTGCTTGCTACTATCTTATGGCAGATTAATGTTAACCTGAAATATTGATACTTCAGTCTCTACAAGAGAATTTAAGACAAATTATTTATTTTGCATTTATTCACGTAAAATGCAACATATATGTGTAGATGTTTTTCTTTTTTACTTGTGATTTAGTTCTAATTGATGGTATACGTTAGAATTTAATTCTTAACAGGTTAAAACATCTAGCATCTGAAACTAGCCTTCAGTATAGCTGATTCATGGTCATATATGATTATTTATTCATTTACATTCACAATGCTACTAATGCATCTGCTTTTTCTAGATCTTTCTGTTTCATTTAAGGACTCTCACAAATACTGCTTTCTGTATTTTATATCTCTACGTCATTTGAAACTTGACAACTTAGGCACAGACACACACACCTTTAAAAACAGGGTTTGAAATGGTTCCTTTCTGCACCAGGTCACAGCTTCTAATATAGTATGTATAGCATGATTTGTGAAAAATAAAATCATTAAATCAACTTGTCACGCTTTTCTATAATACACTTTTTGTTCAACAATTGCAAAGAGCTTTAGAAGTTTTAAAACTTGAGAGAAATGCCCATAAAAGTGTGATAATTTGTCTAACAAAAGGAGAAAAACCAGTGGTTGCCTCAATAGTACTGAAATAGTAAATGTGATGGCCCACCTCTAAAAAGAATTTAATCCTTCCTCTTTTTTTTGTTTTTTTTTAATGTCAGAGTATGAAGATGGTGATTTGTCATCCTGGATAAACAGAGAAAGATTTCAAGGTTACCTTCACGTAGATGGCTTTACACTGTATGAACTTGGAGATACAGGTGAGATGATGCTACCACTAAACGCTTTAACAGCGTGTACTAAACAGTAAGAAAAAATCAAAAGAGTACTAAGAATATGTTTTTAAGCTTCATAAATTAATCAATATCAGGTTAGAGCTGACAGTTGCAATCTTTTGTTGATGTTGGACAGACCTGTGGCTAAAGGTTTCATTCACAGCCTACACTAGTCCTTCCCTCACAACATAAAAGTTAGTGTGTCTAATCCTGTGGTAGTCACAAAAATTAGTAGGACTTTTAATTTAAGAGCACCTTAGGTTTTGCTTAAGTTGCATATTAACTCTTGAAATATGTGCAGGGAATTTTAAAACTAGGTTTAGAAGTATCAAATATGGATTGTTCAGATATCTTATATCTAGTGGGTTTAGATAACTTTGAAATAGGTGTGGCAAGGAAGGGAGAGGAGTATGTATTGAAGTAGACTTGTCCCAGAAAACTTCAGCTTTTCTTCAGCAACTGTTCTGCAGGCCAAATGAAAATTTTGCAGCCAGGTGACCTCTGGAAAAGGCAAATGATTTGTACTGCTCTTAAGGTATACACACACTGAAGTATCAAACAAATACTCTAAGTGTTGATTTTCCAGGCCAGGACATCTTATCATCTATATTCCATTTCAAAATACTTGCATTCAATTGAGTTCTTTCAGGTTTTAAAGAATGTGAAACATCTGTGTTCTTACATGTTTCTAAAGCTAATATTGTTACACTTACATTTGAAATGATTATTTACAGAAATGCTGTTGCAAGTTGTTTAAGTGTAGCGTATTCTTGTTACATTTTTGACTAACAATTCATAAAATTAAATAAAAAAGATTTCATTAATATAGTGGAGAAGCCATCTCTTACTTTAAAGGCCTTTATGTATAAATACATATTACCTGGAATTAATTTACATCATCTTTTGCAGTCTAAAAGGTAGTTAGTTATCTCCTAGTGTATTCATTAAGTAGTGTCTTAGGGTGGAAAGAAGTGGGGGAAAAGTGAGAATTGAGGTTATGAAAGAAGTGGGATGGGAGAAGCTACTGCTCTTTCACAAGGAAGTCTGGGAATGAATCATAGTCCTTGCCCTTAAAACTCTTCAGTATTACTTGAACAAGAGTGACTTTCTTTTTTTGAGGGGAATGCTTCCTGGGGCATGGTGATGGGTAGGAACTGAGCAATTGGTAGGCTTGGTGGGGAGGATTTTGAGTGAATTGTGACACCTGGAGAGAACTGACAAATCTGCCCTCTGGAGCCTTGGGTTAATCTGGCTGATGACTGCTCTGTTAACAGATCTGCTTTCCTAACTGCAAGTGCTTGATCTGGGGAAACTTTGGCCAGCTTTTTAAACATTCTTTGATTTGGTTGACCATAGGACTCTTTGGGTTTGGCTTTTTTTTTTCTTTTAATCAGAAGAACTTCACAATGTAAATCCTGAAAAGACTGGTGATATTCTGGTGTTGACCTTTAATCTCATCTGACAGAGGGCTGTGAACTAAAATGTTTTTCTGATGTCATGAATTCTGGGCTCTGCCAGTGAATTTTCCAATTTTTTTTTCCATTGTGCTCACAACAGTGTGATAAATAGTAGTTACTAAATCCATACAATAGTGATTTAATTACTTAGAATCAGTTTTTAATTGCTCCTATATAATAAAGGTCTCCATAGCCTCATATTTAGGGATATGCAAATATGCAGCTTGAGTAGAAAATTAATTTTTATCTGCATTTTCTCTTTTTTAATTTCTTTCTATAGATAGGCTTTTCATAGAATGCTAGTGGTGTGGCATTAAGCCCCATCTTAATTTATTTTCAGTAGCTTTAAGAAAACCACAGCTTGGTCAGCTTGAAGAGGCTCTTTGGCTATGAGCCTGGTTTATACTTAAAAAATAGTTCTTGTCCCTGGAGAGTACCCAGTCTTCTAAGTTGACATATTTCCCATTAGAGAATGTGTGTTTCTTCTTAAATGGTTTCAAGAATTTTATTCCTTATTTTAGGAAAACTTGTGGCTATTGCAGTCATTGATGATAAAAACTCTTCAGTGGAACATACCAGGTACAGAATTGAGTATTGGTGGCACTATGGGAGAAATGTGCTGGTATGATGTAAGGAAGTTTGGAAGTTTCTTAAATATTAAGAAATATAGGTTAAATGAGTGGGTTTAACTTGCAAATGTTCTTTAATTTCTGACTTAGTGTACTAACTGTACTTAATTTATACTGAGTTGAAGCACGTGTGAGTTCAATGAGATGGTGGGAGTTCCTGTATCACTCTTCTGCCATTTGTTAATGAGATCACAGGAGCAAATGGTGATCTCATAGCTTTTAAAAGCTATTGTGTCACCTTTTAAACATAGACAAAAGTGCTTGAGTTCGGATGACTTTGAGATGGACTCAGTGAGTTTAAACAAGTGACTGTACTTCACTCACATTGAAAATTAAGCTAGCTGTGCTTCTGTATTAGTTGTCTGTGAAACTTTAAAGAAGGGATATTTTTGCTGGGGTTGGTGTTTGCTGAAGAGACTGAGAGTAACAAGACCTTCCCTTGTCCGTTTCTGGTTGCATACACAGTTACTGTGTATGCTATTTTCAACCTTTAGGAACTAAGCAAGGTGAGCAAGGTGTTTTTTTGTTAGTCCTTGTTGCTGATGAGGCACAAATTGCTGCTTACTGGGGAAATCTTAGTGTTTATTCCTTGCATTTAGAAAGAGTTTATCCTGGATTATCAATGCCAATTTTTTTCCTTCTAGACTAAAGTCTATTATTCAGGAAGTCGCCAGAGATTATCGGGATCACTTTCACAGGTAGGCATATATGGTACTCTGATGTCTTAATTGGACTTCTGCATTAATCTTTTTCTAAGACAGCAGTCACTTGTTATTTTCTACATGAAAAATGTTACAGTGCCTGCTTTTATATTTGTATACTGATATTTAATAGGACTATTTCATTAACTAACTGTGTTTCATCATGCTGTGTTCTAATCATCACTTTTTTTTGCATTACATTGCTGAGTGTGTGCTCTCATTTTCAGTTATAGGAAAAACATTTAAGGAAGAACCCATGCTGAAACCCACTATTTTGTTTTCTTTTTCATAATTTTATTTTTAACTGCTTCTTTTACAGGGATTTTCAGTTTGGCCATATGGATGGAAATGATTACATTAATAGTTTACTAATGGAGTAAGTAAATTATTATTTGAATATTCTTTCTTCTCTTGTATTTTTTGCCAGATGTATTTAATTGAAAATAATCTTACAAAGAATTCTTGACTTTCATGACTTAAGAAAAAATTGCTGTCATCAGAATTCAGCCTGTAACATAGAATCAGTTGTTTATTAAATTAAACTGTATAAATATATAATTTAATGTTAGATGTTTGGCTTACTGATAATGCTGATTGACAAAGCTTATCTTTTCAGTCTACTTCGTTAAATTAATAAATGGTAGAATTGTGAGGCTTTCATTCTTGATGTATTTTTAAGACATGCATAGAAATGCACTTCTGCAGAGCAGCATAGAGTGCATGGAAGATATTGTCTGCACTTGATCTGTACATGGTACATTTTGAAATATATAAGTTCTTTAACAAGATGCTTGACAGTTGCCCTTACTATGATCCTTGTCTAAAAAATGCATAACTAGAGAGTTGAGTTGCTTGGCATTTGTAATTAGCTACTTGGTCTCCTCTGGCCTTTGGAGTTCTGAAAGAAAGGAAAACCAGGAGTCATGCTAATTATGTAAGTTTTCCAAATCCCTTTCTTAGGGATCAGAACATAATTAAGCATGCATTCACGCTGCTAAAGATTCTAGGAACTTCATGTGGACCCAGAAGCACAAGGTCTGTATTTCTGTAGAATGTCTGTAGATTAACACCTGAATAGAATTAATTTAAAGACAACTGTCTCTCAATTAAAATTATGTGATTTGATTGAGCTCTGGTGCTTCATAATTGCCAAAAGTAAGACCTTCGTCACATCCTTAATTGCTTCTCCTGTGCAGGTTCTTATGTCTGACTGCTGTGCTGTTTCATCCTTTTTATCTGGCAGAAAGGTGTTTGGTTTTTTTGTCTGGGCGAGTAGGAAATTTATTTTGCTGATGCAACAATATATTCCCTTCTACTCTCCTGAGTACCAGCACTGATGTGCAAAGAAGTAGGGGAGGGAGATGAGATGCCTGGGAGGAAGGAAATGAAGGGAAAGAAGACAGAAGTGCCACTTGGAGTGGTAGTGATGAAGTGGCAAGGTGTGTTTAGCTAGGTTAACTGAGTCTGCAAAATGCCTGATTTTATACTTTGTAGCATATGAAAAGTTGTTCAAGTATTCTCTGGCTTTTAATTATTTTCCAGTAATTAAGTAGGAAGTTGCAGAAGAATGCAGCAAATGATGTTCTGTGTTTAAAGTAGCAGCTCTTCATGTGGCTACATGAATAATTTGAGTGAAAAAAAAAAAGAGTATTGCAGCTGCTTCCGTTTGTCACCAGATGGCAGCAAGTGGAAATAGAAGAAATCTGAAAGTGAGAAATGTATCACAGAACAGATTTTTTACTGTGCCAGATGCACATAGGAACAAACTCTGTTTTCTTCACAAAGGACAAAATATTGTATGATTTCTGGGGATAGGATTAGTAGATCCTGACAGAAGTACATTTATGAATTTGGCTGTAACTCCATTCGTAGACATTATAATTCTTGTGTCTTTTCAGCAGTGTATGGACATGCTTTTGTTGGATTAGAAATGGTATATTTAAAACCATGCACAAAAGAAAAAAATAGATTTTTTAAAAATTAAAATACATAATTTTACTTAAAATTTTACTTAAAGTGCTTTTCAGTATTTTACTGAAAGCAAAGATACAGCTTTCTGTAAGCTAAGGTGTGTAGTATCACTGAGAAAGTCAGCTATATGTGTATGTAGGGCTCTCTTCTGCTCTTGGAAGTAACACATTAAGTGCACTTTTATGAATGTATAGCATATAGAATCTGTATATGGAGGTTATCTTTCAACTGCCCTACAACCAACTCTAAGATCTTCACTTACCAGACTGTTAAATGCAACAGAAACACTGTATTTAATTAATAATCTTGCTCTGTTTTGGCTGGGAGGACATATTTTGGCAGAAATTGATAACTTGTTACCAGGTGCTTGCAAAAACACCTGACTTGATGTGAGTGCCTTCTACTTAGATTTCTTGTTTGTCCCTAGTAAGAATAAAAATTTCAAGGGAAAACATTATATTTAGAGACTCGTACATTGCAGGTTGCCTCTGTGTACAAAGTTTTGTTGTTTGGTTGTTTTTCTAAAATTCCATTTAAAGGATGGCGTTATTTTGTTATCCTTGTAATTACCCTTTTTTGAGGTGCCACTATGCTTTCAGCTTCAATACTGGGAACAGAATTTGCACCTTAAATCTTAAAATATTCAGCTTCCTAGAAGTTCAGAAACTTGTCATATATAAACATGAAACCTTTTCACTTTTAGGTTTGCATTTGAATTAAAATCAAAATCAAAAACCCCACCTAAAATGTGAGAGAAATTTTAGGATGATTTCAGTGACTTCAAAGAAAAATGGGCATCTTGAGTAAATAATCAGTATTTTCATGAAAAAATTTACTATGAATTGATAGCCACAGATAAGACTAAATCATCATCAATATTACATGGATTGCAAATGTACATGAATGGGACGCTATCACATGAGTGAAAATACAGAAAAACAAGGTTTGCATTGCTTCTGCTGTGAAGGTAGTATTTGAATTCCTTACTGACAGAACTGTAGAAAATTGACAGACTACAGGAGATTTTTAACCTTGTTTCATGTATTTAAATCTTGCTTGTCAAACAGTATACTTTTGCAGTATTAATATTTCCTAAACATGATTTAATTTTTAATTTAGTGCTACAAAGAACAGAAGATTAAACTGGTTTGTGTCTAGAGATTAACATTTTTTCTTTTTATCTTTACAATTATGGTATATTGCACATACACATGAAAGTTAACTGCTGAGTAATAATTCTTTAAAAGCTCTGTTGCTCATATACCATATCTAAAAGGGCTGTAGAAAAACTTTGCTTGGTATGGCTTATTCTTTTGACTTGACTGTCAGAGGTTGATCGATAAAGGTGGTCAGTCGGACAGTGATTGTGTGGAGTTAAATTTTTGGGTTACACTCTTGCCTTTGTGGGCTAAAACACTTAATGCATTTTGTATACAAGGCTGCTATCTATGAGGTCTTACTGTTTGGAAAGTCATAAGGTACCTGATTTGCAGTTGCTCTGGGCATGTAAGATGCTGTAAGCTTCAGTAGTGTCACTGACACAGATGTGAAGGAAAGAAATATTAATGAGAAGCATGCCCATACCATTCAGGTGATTATCTTCCTCCTTCTCTCTTGCTCTCTTACTTTTAAGAAATTACTATCAAGAAAACACATAAAGTGAAGATTAATGGATTTCCTTTTGAAATGATGCAGGGATTACTTGAATTTGAATATTTTGTATGGTAGTTCTTTACAGATATAAACTGTCTGTTTTATGTTTGCAGTGACTTGACAATCCCTACTATTGTTGTATTGAATACCTCCAATCAGCAGTATTTTCTACCAGATAGGCACATTGAGAGCACAGAAGACATGGTTCAGTTTATTAACAATATCCTGGATGGTACAGCTGAAGTAAGTCTTCATTGTGGCTTGGAATATATTTGTTGGTGTTTATTTCCTTAGATGCTAAAGTACGGAAAAAATTTGGTTACTCTGATAGTTTTGCATGTGTTTTGTATTCCTGTCCTGTCTTACTGTCTTGGGTGCTGTCATTGAATATGTGTTTGCATATTCCAGAGTCATGCTATTGCTTGTTGTACAAAGCAAGCTTTCCTTTGTTTATAGCAAAATGTTAGCTGGCTTCCTTTGATATTCCTTTTACTGGTGCAGTTGTGCATGGAGAGATTTTTATTCATCTACTGGTTTGCATTAAATGCATTTATTTAAAAATTTTGAATTATAGTGCATAATTAAACTGCACCATCTCTTTTGGGTGGTAAATTAATCCAATAGCTGGAGGAATTATAAGTTCAGATTCAAAAAACAGTGTTTCTTTGTATGTTAGAAATGGATACAAGCTTATTCTTTTCTGCTCTAAAACTAGAAAATAACTGTCTTTTGTTAAAACAACAGAGTTAATAAATCAATTGGAATTGATGACTTGGATAATTTTTGAGTATTTATTCCCTCAGTGTACTGTAAGTTGGACAGAAGGCTATGTTGTTTGGATGAGGAAAGAGGTCATGGAGCAGAACTTTCATTTGTGCTTCTTGGGGAAGAAAGCTTTGCCATGAAGGGGAGCCGCTAACGAATAATTTGGCTGCCTCCTGAGAGAAGCCAGGTTTTGGTTTAAGCATCAATTCACTGTATATTGAGTGCTTCCTGTGTTAGCTGAATTCCAGCAGCTTTAGGTCATTGGGAGGTAATGGCAAATGATGCAGAAGATATT